>WEKY01030913.1:208991-236413 GCA_013390045.1 Picathartes gymnocephalus
GTGTGGTGTGGGGGGGGGGGTTAAAGTTTGTTTATTTTTTTTTCCTTTGGGAATTTTCATGAGGGTTTATTTGCAAGTGGAGGCTCAGGCTGTGCATGTGAAACCATAAGCAGGTACGGGGAATCTCATAGGGGAGTCTCAAAGCTGCCTATGAAGCAAGACTGATGATGTGTGTAGTTTATTATAGAGCTTAATTTTCCATCCAAAACTTGATAAGAAAAAGTGACATATTTAAACTAGCTAGAAGCTAAGTGTAGTTCAGGAATGACTTTTGATAGAAAATTGATAAAACAGATTCATTACTTAGCATGTCAGCATCTCCTTATCTAAGTTGAGAAGCGACTGCAAGAGTCTAAAGAGACTGCCTGAAAACTTGGTGGGTGTGTTTCTTTGAGGAGGAGGGGAAAAAAGCAAAAACAAAGGGGCCACAGGAGTACCTGTCAAGTAGTTGTATAAAGCTTTATTTGTATAAATCTATTTTGATTAGTGTGTCAGAAACAGCAGTTGAATACCCTTTAGGGAAGACAAACAAGGTAATTACCTTGCTGCAAAGACATCCCTGACTAAATGTGCCTAAAATTCTGTAAGCAATGACCAAATGATAGAGTAATGCAATGCTGAATACCTTTTTGGCAGCTAGGGGTGGTGGTGGGTGTCTGATGCTTATAGATAATATTTTTCAAAATGAGAGCCTTTTATTCACATTCTGGATATGTTTCTGTTCTGATTTAATAAGTCTTGAAATGACTAAAAATTACCTTGATATTAGTGATCTTTATTTTTCTGGCCTGTGTCTCTGTATTGGTCTGGAGTAACTCTCCTGAAGTCATCGTTTTGCCTGGGGCTAAGCTTCATTCTCTTTTCTTCTAAGAAGGATTGCCAATTGAGTCAGGCCACTTTGAAAAGCTTTTATGGCTTTGATACGGGTTGAAAGCTGCTGGAGATGAGGTTTATCAAATCCATTACAGTTCAGCATTATTCCATTTGATTAGTCCCTCTTGGTGTACAGATAGGATTTGAAAGAAAAACATCTTCAGCAAAATGATCATCAATAATTCACATATTTACATTACAATTGTATATGCTGCATACTTCTCCGATGGAAAACTTTATTTCATGAACATAGAATTGTAATGGATATACATTGGAAGGCTTCAAAAAGTAGCCATTCACCAGACCAGATTTCAAGTATTTAAATGCTTAATATCGTGACATTTGCTTTCTGCTAGAAAGTGTTGTAAAACCACAGCAAGAATGTAGTCTTTTTTTCTGGATTTTCTGACGGGAACTAACAGCTTTCCATTGCAAGGCAGAGAGGTGACAAAGCATTTTATAGAAACAGACCTCACAAAATTACATGGGTCAGCCTCACCTTGAGTTCTCAATCTGTACAGAAACAAACCTTCTTTGTTTTTTAGCATGATGACATTGGTTGAAAAAGGTGTATTGAATGATGCATACTCTCAAATGTACCAGTATCATTTTCACAGAATTGGCTTAAGTTTCATTTTCTGTTCTCCTTTTTGTAAATTTTAGAGAAAATACTTTATCACAGAGTGTTAACTGTTTAATTGTACTCTGAATTTTGTCCTTTGTACTGAACAGGTATCCCTTATTCCCCAAGAATACTGCAGTAAGCATGTAGTTATATGAATCATCTTAAATCATAAGTATTTCCCCAAGTTCCTGATGAGGTTTGCATGTTTTTCAGGAAAAGAATTGCTCCCATCCTCATGCTCATTAGACCTTTCACACAGTGTTAAACTCTCAGCCAATTTAGTGATAATTTTGACTTTTCAAGTGTTTTTCTTTATTAAAATTGTGCTATTTTTACCTTTTGATGTTACTCCGTTGCATCATTCAATATATTCATCTCTTAGTGTGTTCTTTACAACTTTAACAGAGGTCCCAAGTCTTTCGTTTTTATAACAAAGTTCAAGCAAGAAGAATTGACTGGTTTTAATTTGAGGTTGGATGTGAAAAAATTGGTTTTTTCTTGTGTTTACATTCAAATCAAGCATGTTTGACTTGAGTCAAGATGTGGTCCAGATATTCTTTGCAGAATGAAAGCCTTAATTTGAATGGATTTAGTATTTTTTTGCTTATACCAACAAATTTATATTCAAACCACTAGAATTATGTCAACTCATTTTAAAGACATTTGAGATGTGCTTTTGAAAGTTGGAGTGATTGAAGAAATTGCTGTTTTTCAGCTGTGTAGAGCATCTCAGCTGCAGAATTTGTAACTTTACGTTAATGCAAAAACTGTTGAGCTTAAATGGCTTTTAGTGTTTAGAAAGGGGACAATAAGAGAAGCCATTATTTATCTCTACTTTAGGAAAAGCAACTTTCAGATAGTGAACAAGTAGATAATTGGAAGGGGGTGGCATCTTGTAGATCCTTAGATCTTTTACTCGTAGATGTTGGCTCTTTGAAATACTATTGTGGAAGGAGTAATGAGCTGCTGTTCTAATACTCACAGTTTCTGGAGTTCAAATATTTCACAATCTTATGACAATTTATTTTCCTTCCAGGAGTGTATTGTAACCATCCAGTCTTTCTTCAGCTGTTTTCCCTTGGGTGGGCCTGGTAAGTTTTTGTATTCTATTATAAATAGCGTTGTCGGTGCAAGAAGGGTTAATTTATTTTCATTCTTTCCACCTGAATGTGGAGTAAGAATCAGGTTCAGCTATTGTTTGGCTTTTTATAACAGTTTATCAGCTCTATTTAAAATTGAAATGTACTGTACCAATATATTATAAACAAGAGCCAGTGTGTGCTCAGGTGGCCAAGAAGGCCAGTGGCACCTGGCCTGTATCAAAAAAAGGGTAGCCAGGGGCACCAGGGCAATTCCCTGTGCTCAGAACTGGTGAGGTCCCACCTCGAGTGCTGTGTCCAGTTCTGGACCTCTCCTGAGAAGAAAGACATTGAGGGGCTGGAGCGAGTCAGTGGAGGACAGTGGAGCTGGGGAAGGGTCTGAAGCACAGGTTTTGTGAGGAACAGCTGAGGGAGCTGGAGGGGCTCAGCCTGGAGAAAAGGAAGATCAGAGGGGAACGTACCAGTCTGTACAACTGCCTGAAAGGAGAGTGTAGCCAGGTGGGGGTCAGTTCCCCTAGTAACAAGTTCATAGTTATTTGGGGAAAAAAAAAAATTACTTCCTCGTTGAAATAGGGGGCTTGACTGTAGGCAGTTTCCCTGGATGCTTGGGGATTTTTGTGTTGATATGACTGCAAAACTTTGACTTTGCATGCTGTATGATCACGTATGAGTATGTCCTGTTCCATTTCATATAGCTGTAGCAATGTAGAGCTTAATGGAGGCATAATGAGGTGGCAGTTCTAATGAAAGCTGAAATGCTTACTCTTTATTTAGGTTAAGCCATTACAAATAACTATATTCAATCTTTTCTCCATCCAGAATGAAGACAAATGTAAAGATGGCATGTCCAAGGAATTTTAAAAGGTGTAGACCTCCTGACTGAGCACTGCTGTATTTTTATTCTCTTTTAATTAGTAAAGTAAGTATGAATCAAACCTATGCTTCTGGGAGTTAAATGTGTAATTTTTATATATATAACAATATTGAACAATAGTATGTTGTGCCACTTTAATTCTGCCAATACGCTTAATTCTTTTGATGGGAAAAGATGGGAAATTATGTATAAGAACATGTAATACACAAGGGCTTTTTGGGAATCTGTGTATTTTTAATTGGATAGAATTATTTAATCTGGTAGAAAGTTCTAAGTTACAAAAGCCATCATGTCAATGTACCACTCTGATTTTGGAATTCTTCATAAATAAGAAATCACTTATGTAAGTTTATGATGGTAGTGAAGGACTGCTAATAATGCATCAGCCACTTCTTTAACTTATATCTGCTTGTTGCTTCTACTGGAGCAGTACCCAAATGTTTGGTCAAAACATACCTTCTTCTAGTCTCTCATGCTGGTTTCCCTCTTTAAGTTTTTGCACTCCCAAGTACTTTCCTTAAAATAAATCCATGAGATGATGGCTGGGGTCAGGTCCCAGAAGTTGTTAGATCCTTTTGCTATGCTCTGGAGTCCAGGCCACATGTTACACATATTTAAAACCATGAAAACAGTAATAAACTTCGAGTACTTAATGATGAGATAAATTTGGTTTTAACAATTCTCTAAGAATGTCTTTTCTTTTCTTTTTTCTTCTACCAGCTGCTGTTCTCTCACAGGTGAAAGTCATGATCACGCTAACAGAACTCAAATGCTTAGCAGATGCCCAGTCATCCTACCACATACTAAAACCATGGTGGGATGTCTTCTGGTATTACCTCACCATGATAATGCTGCTAGTTGCTGTGCTTGCTGGGGCTCTCCAGCTTACTCAAACCAGAGTATTGTGTTGTCTTCCTTGCAAGCTAGAATTTGACAATCATTGTGCTGTGCCTTGGGATTTAGTTAAAGCCAACCTTAACATGTCAGCTAGCTCGACAGCACCGATAATCATCCCGCTTAAAATCCAGAATTATCTCCATCGGCAGCAGTATTCCTACATTGATGCAGTATGTTATGAGCGACAGCTTCACTGGTTTGCCAAATTTTTTCCATACCTAGTGCTTTTGCATACCTTTATTTTTGCAGCTTGCAGTAATTTCTGGCTTTACTATCCTAGTACAAGTTCCAGGCTTGAGCACTTTGTAGCCGTTCTTCAGAAGTGTTTTGACTCTCCCTGGACAACGCGTGCCCTCTCCGAAACAGTTGCTGAGCAATCTGCAAGGAAGCTGCCGATAGCCAAATCAAAAACGGTGATTTCATCACCTCAGTGTTCAGGAGACATAGGGGCCAGCAGACAGTCCCTGCCATATTCACAGCATGGCTTGGAAACAACTGGAAGAGAAAATTCAAGTGTTCTTGACAAAAAAGAAGGGGAACAAGCTAAAGCTATATTTGAAAAAGTGAAGAAATTCAGAGTACATGCTGAAGAAAAGGATGTCGTATACACAGTGTATATGAAGCAAATTATAGTGAAAGTCTTTGTAGTTGTCATAATAGTAATTTATGTCCCCTACTATTTATCATTTATTACTCTTGAAATCGATTGTGTAGTTAATGTTCAAGCCTTTACAGGCTACAAAAGGTACCAGTGTGTTTATTCGCTAGCAGAAATTTTTAAAGTTTTGGCTTCATTTTATGTTGTTTTAGTGATCTTCTATGGATTAACTTGTACTTACAGTTTGTGGTGGATGTTAAGAAGTTCACTGAAGCAATACTCTTTTGAGAAGTTGAGAGAGAAAAGTAATTACACTGATATACCTGATGTAAAGAATGACTTTGCATTTATTCTCCACTTGGCAGATCAGTATGATCCTCTTTATTCCCAACGATTCTCAATATTCCTGTCTGATTTGAGTGAAAATGAACTCAAACAGATAAATCTTAACAATGAATGGTCAGTGGAAAAACTGAAAAATAAACTAGTAAGAAATTCCGAAGACAAGACTGAACTTCACCTTTTCATGTTAAATGGTCTTCCAGACAGTGTCTTTGAACTGACAGAAATAGAAGTCCTAAGCCTGGAACTTATCCCTGACGCCAAACTTCCTTCAGCTGTGACCCAGCTTGTCAGTCTCAAAGAACTCAATGTTTATCATTCATCACTAACAATGGATTATCCAGCAGTCAACTTTTTAGAAGAAAATCTGAAAACTTTGCGTTTGAAATCTAGTGAGATGGGAAGAATTCCGTTTTGGGTCTTTCATCTAAAAAACCTACAAGAATTGTGCTTAACAGGATATTTCATGCTGGATCATCACAACTCCATATACAATGATGGCTTTCAGGGGCTAAAAAATCTGAGATCAATTAACTTAAAAAACAACCTTTCCCGTATACCTCAAGTGATTACAGATCTTCTGCCTTCTTTACAACACTTGTCTATCAACAATGAGGGAAATAAACTGATAGTGCTAAATAACCTGAAGAAGCTGGTAAACCTGAGAACATTGGAATTAATCTGCTGTGATTTAGAGCGTATTCCCCATTCCATTTTTACCCTAAACAATTTGCATGAAATTGACTTAAAAGAAAATAATCTCAGAACAGTGGAAGAAATAATTAGTTTCCAACATCTTAAGAATCTTTCTTGCTTAAAATTGTGGCACAACAGTATTTCATATGTCCCAGTGCAGATTGGTGCATTATCAAACCTGGAACAGTTGTATCTAAATTATAATAACATTAAGAATGTTCCATTGCAGCTATTTCTCTGTAGAAAGTTACACTATTTGGATCTTAGCTATAATAAGCTAACCTCCATCCCTGAAGAAATCGGTTATCTGACCAACCTGCAGTACTTGGCTTTGACAAAAAACCATGTAAGTAGAACATCGAATTACTACTCAAAACCAAAAATAGACTTAACCTATTATTTCTTCTGGAATACTCTCTAGCTTTTGTGGTGTTATGATTAAAGTAAATCCAGAAAAAAGGGGTGGTGTTTGTTTAATTATTAAAGCTTCGGTATCAGCGAAGCTCACATAATACTGAATAAGTACTATCCTGTTTGTAACAGCTTAAGGGCTTTGATCCAGAGATAGTATAGATTAGCATGGCTGCAGAAACATATCTTCCCTTTCCCTGCAGCTGTCTATCCTATGTAGTATTTTGATGGGAGTGAACTGTGTTTAATGTTTACCTTAAAACATCAAACTGAAAGCTAAAGTGAATGAACAGCTGATTGATGAGCAGCTCAGACGTATGATTGGGAAGAGGGAAATAATTATGGTTGGTAACCTCACAATCAGTGCTAAACTGTCTGGCTTATTAGTGTGGGGCTCAGGCTTGTGACTTCTTTTGAGGTTTATACTTGTTTTCATTGGTGAGGCTGGTTTTGGATGTTAGATGTCAGTAGAGTGGGCCAGGACGACTGTACTGCGCAGATAACTGCTTGTACAGGTTTCACAACACAGGAGCTGCTAATGTCTCTCCACAGTCTGTGCTTGTTCTTCACTGAGTGATTCGTAGCAATAGTAGGCCCTTCCTCTCCCCTGCCACTTGCACACGTCTGCATGCACTTCTGCATGCACACATGGATGTGCCCCGCCTTCCAGGCTTGACTTGTGCCAGGAGCTAAGCAACTTTGTAACAAAACAGGTATTATAAAAGCATTGTAGTGCTCTCAAGCACTTGATCACATAATGATAGAGGATTTACAGTCTTCCTGTTCCTTTCATAAACTAAGAGGGTTTTTTACTCTAAAATAAAAAGGGGAAGTGTCAAAACATGCAGCTGCACATAGGCTAACAACTTCTCATGTACTTTATTTTTTTTCTTCTCTTTCCTTTTTGTAGATTGAAGTGCTGCCTGATGGATTATTTCAGTGCAAAAAGCTGCAATTTCTTCTTCTGGGGAATAACAGTCTGATGAATTTGTCCCCTTTTGTGGGTCAGCTACTGAATCTTGTTCAGTTAGAGCTCATTGGAAACTATCTTGAATCACTTCCTGCTGAACTGGAAGAATGTCAGTTCTTAAAGCGAAATAATCTAATTGTAGAGGAAAGGTTGTTAAAAACACTTCCACCTCGTGTAAGAGAGCGTTTGCAGGCATGCTCAGATAAGTCCTAAGTTTAATTTTAAAACTCTGCATCGTTTCATTCTACAAGTCTTGCTTAATATCTCTCTAAAGATGTGTATAGGTAGAGAGGAGTGAAGGAGAGAGAGCAATCTACAAATCAGTATTAAACTTTAATGCATTGAACTGAGTTGATTGTATTGGAAAAGAAAAATTTATTCATATTTAAACAAAAGATGCAGCCTTTTACAGGTAAACATGTTTGAATTTTGGAACAGGAATTGTTGGTTAGGTTCTACTGATTGAAATAATTCAGCTAAATGTTTATGGAAGAGATGATTGCCTAGCTATAGTGAGAGTGTATATACTTTCTTCCTATGAGAATTTTTTCTGTTGATAGTGATGATTTAAAACAGTTTCATCTCCTGCCATATGAGGTCGAAGAACTGTCTGGAATTAGTTTCTAAATATGAACTCTTCTCTAACTTATGATGTATTAAATTAAGAGCTTAAACTATTTGAGCAGTTTAATTGCATGGGGTATACTGAAAATAATTTTTCAACATAACTTAATTTTTAAAAGCTTTTCACAAGTACTAATCATTAATTCTATAATTGTGAAAGATGCCATTTAAATCTTGCTATTAAATACTTAGAACTGGTTTCAGCATTTTGTCTTAAAAATAGTAAATACAAAATTGTTGCCTAGAAATTGGGAGAAGTCAGAATAATCTGAAGTAACTGTTGTGCGCGTGTCCTAGAGAACCAATCTTACATTACTGATCTTCAGAAACGATGGCAAACAGAACACAATATAGTTGCAAAGTTGTCTTCTGTATGTTGTGAGAATCCCAGGTGTTAGTGTAGTGTACGTTGCTGATTAATATTTTTATAACTTCTCATTACTGACTGCCTCAGTGCAGCTTCTCTACACTCAGTTATTGGGGAGAGGATGAAGGAAATTTGAGGTTTGTATTAGATAGGGACAGAAAGACACAGATAAACTAAATAATCACACAACTTATAAGCACTTGGGAGGAAAAGACAGGAAGCATTATAAGCTTTGCCTCTTCTAATGATGTAATAATTTCATAAATCATAGTGGTGGGATAAACTCTTATGCCATCCTTAATACTTGCAAAACTGGATGGAAATAAAATGTTTCCTGACTTCATTCTTCTGCTGTGCGCTGTTTTATTATATTTGAAGTCTTAATTCTTATGATGTTTCTTATCATGTTCACTAAAAACATAAGTTATGCCCCTGGGGAAAGAAGAGGTTAGCATGCTTTCCAAAAAACCACATTTTAAGTCTTTAACATAATACAAACAGTTTTCAAAAACCAATCTGAGTTATGGGTTAAACAGATGAAGTAAACTGTGCCCTTAAGACTTTGTGTTCAAGTGTGCTAACAAATTGCATTCCAGTTTGTAATAACAAATCATCACAGATAAAGCTAGTTTTAGTACTAGACTACTTTTAGTCATCTCTTGCTCCCATTCCACTGCCAGTTTTGTGGAGTGTGGTTTATTTTGAATGAAAATGCCCAAACAAGTCTGATCAACATGAAAGTAGATGTCTTTGCAGGAGCAGTGCAAGAGGTACATGTTTATCCACTGTACTGATGGCATTCCAAAGACCTTTGTAGTTGGAGCACTTTTCTTCTCAGGGAACCAAAATGTGGTAAAACTGTTGCTTTCTGTGTAGTTCTAGAATTAGTTTAAACTGGTTAGTTGTCTTTGTGCAGACCAGAGCTGCTGGAACAGTGTTTCATAATGTCCATATGTAACTCCTCCAAACTCTGTCAACTAATTTTGAGTTGTATAACAGTCTCATAGGCATTGACATGGTTCATCAGCAGAGCTAGTTGTGGTACATGTGATTAAACCACAGTGCATTGATTTACAGCCCTGTGGCAAGACTTGTGTTAATAATTGCAATAGGTCTGTCTGGACTTGATAACTTAACATTGAAGAACACTTTATGCCAGAATTTGACACTCAAGACTTGCAGTCTAATAACTTATATCAGATTAAATGAGCATTTTCTTTAAAGCTTTTTTCTAAATTAGAAAGCTGTGTTGAAAAAGTTAAATCAGCAAGTAGCTGACTTGGCCAATAGCTTCAGCTTTTTAGGAATGCATCAGTCCTCCATAATCAACCAAACTGATGAAGGCAAAAATTGATCTTAAATGTGCATTTTCCACTAGTTGTGTCAGGAGTGAAATAACAGAAATAACTTGGAAAAAGGTACTTCATTTCTAAAATGATAGCCTCAAAGGATTTGAGGAATCACTCAAATGCATAATTAATAGTAATATTGTTTTATAGGCTACATGGGTTACATTTTTTGCGGACTTTAATTTGTTCACTCTGCACCCCCTCAGGAGGGTTGGATTATTTTAGCTGCATGTTTGGGTGTTTAAAAAACACTCAGACAAAAGTCGGAAAGTGTAAAGGCTGTAATGTCTAGCCTTGTTTTCAAACCACAGTGTGCCTTTACTATCCCTTTTGTATAATGAAACCTAATCCAAGTGCTTAGAATTGAGGGTGGAAACAAAGGTAACTCTGAATTCCTTGAATTCACTTCAGCCATTACGTTAATGTTCACTATTTCTTCAAAATGAGGGAATTTTCAGGGAATTCATTTATGAATCCACTGTCAAACTTTGTACAATAATATTGTTGGCATCTAGTCTTTGTATAAATAATCATTTCCAATTAAAAAAGGCTTTTCAAATTGTGTTGTATTGTCTTTAAGAACTTTGTATTGTGACCTTCTGTATCGTGAACATTTTGTTGAAAGATTAAATTTTTGTTTGCATTACAATTCTATGAACTGTTCTTTATTTTTCATAAGAGATGTTGCATTTAATGCAGGGCTCGGAAGTTTGCTTCCAACTATCTGTATCTGTGTGGTAGCAGGTCTACCTTCCACAGGAAAGTGTGAAGATAATGAACAGCAGTGGGAAATGAATACTATAGTCCATGTCAAAACAGTTTTCGTATTCTGGACTAGAAGAGAAGTTCTTGTGTTTATTCAGAATGAAGCTTCCTTCTTAATTGTTGCTACAGAACCTTTTCCAAGTCTCTCACTCTAATTTTTGTGAGCAGGGTGAGTATCAAATGCAGACTGGAATTACACTGGGAGAAGCAGATTGGCAATGATGTCTTCCCAGCTTGACACATAGAGCTGTCGTGTGGCTAAACTGTCATAAATAATGCTGCTCATGGTAAATCATGAATGTATTTCAAGTATTGCATAAGGTGTTAGCTCAAACATCTCATTTCCCTTGAAATCTGAGATGATACCTGATGGCTTTTTCTGCAGGCCTGGGTTTGACTCCATGTTCTTAAAATAAGGAAAAAGCTCAGACATGCAAGTAGTGTTACATATTCAAGTGCTAGCTTTTCATTTTTCAAAATAAGAATCTTCCTAGTAAGTTTTACTTGAACATGAAATAGCTAATAAAAAATGCTGCAGCTTACCTGTTTCAAGGAGGTGGTGTTAGTAAAATAGATTATGATTGTTAAAACTGTTTCTTCATGCTCCTACATATTTGCATATTTTGTTTTCATAGCAACTTACTGTCACTCTAATAGTTTAATTTCTTTTAGTCAGTAGATTTTCATCATGTTAGCATACTTCCTTGATTATGTGGCCTTTCCATCCTCAAGAAAGTAATCTGAAGTTCATTCTGTAACCATTTCTAGTAAGTAACTCTCTTCCCTTTCTACCTTAATAAATGCCAGGATGATTGAAAACAGCGTGGGAGCAAATATATAGCTGCAAGTCCTGAAAGCAGGAGGCAGTTCACATCATCCTGTGAACTGTTTCTAGGAAGGATTTTGCAGAACTCTGACTATTTCTGGAGATCAGGAATTTTAACCAAGCTTTCACACTTTATTTAGCTTTGTTGGGTAGGCAAGTCCCTCAAATGTGCAAGCGTGGTGGTGCATTTCCCAGAGGGAATGCAGAGACTGTAGTGCAGCTGTGGCAGGATAGTGAGTTATGTAGGCTGTGACAAGGGAGGGGGAACTGTAGTTGATAGGAAGGAGTAAGCAGTGATGCTAAGCTCTTGTATGCTTGCAGGATACAGCAATGTCTCAGGAATTCCTGTATCTGGAGAAGTCTCCATCCTGGTATGTCACAAACAGTGTATCCCACTGATCCATTGCTAGGACACAGATCGTGAGGGAGGAGGCAGCAGCAACCCACTCTGGGGCTGGACTGGCATCTGAAAGGGTTTAGGCATTATCTCAGTCTAGTGTGTTTAGTAAAGGAACCATTACATCTTTGTCTTGTTGCTTCTTTGTTACTCAGTTTATGTGAACATCCATTCCCTCTTTGCTCAGCTTCTAATAACCTATAATCTGTTGTTGATATTTTGTACAATGTGCACTCTGCGTCGTAGTAGCCAGCTAAAAGACTTTTGGGTTGTATGGATATGCAAGTCATATGCATTTAACACTGGGAGATGTGGAGAAGAGAGGATGAAAACTGGTCTACCTGCGGAGAGAGAGGAGAGGAATAATTACTCCAAGTAATGGCAGAGATCTGAGAGATTGTTCTTCCTACTTAGCCCAGCAAGGCTTTTGGGAAGTTTTTTTTGGGAAGTGTAACTTGCTTGTAGGCAGTTCTGGCAGCACGGTGCTTAACACAGGGAGGTATCAGTCTGTAGTGCTTGTGGACCTGCTGTTAAACAGGTACATTTGTTACCTGCTATTGCTTTTTTCCTCTTATAAAAATGTTATTTCTATATTTACTATTACTGTTTATAAATGTTACTTACAATACACTGAATAAAAGTTTTTTCTTTTCCCCTCCCTCATACTTTCATATCTATCTATTGCAGAACCAATACTCTTGTCAAAAGCTGTTGCAAAGCAAGTATTTGAAAAGTGTAGAGGGATGAAAACTAAAAGGATGTATGTAGAAAAGCCAGTTAGTGCAATCTCCCTAGCAATGAACCCAAAAATCTCTCAAGTAAGGGTTCAGGCTTCTAGTATATGGATGGCAAGGCAAAAAAGAATGTAGCTCATTATTCTTCATTGCAAACATAGCTAACCTGCAAGTAAATAGTGAATTGATTGATCATTTGAAATTGGCCTTGCTCAGTAGCAAAAATGCATAAAATTGTGATGAGACAGTTGGGTTAGTTTTTTTTCTTAGTGAAGGTGTTCATTATAGCTAAAGGTGTTCATCATCATTGGGGAGGTTCAAGTCCTCTGATGTTTGCGGTTTGGCCCTCTGGTCTAACCATTGTTTTAGCTTTTGCTGGACCTTATGCTGAGCTGATTCTATGCAAAAGCCTGGCAAAACACTTTAGTGCACTAGTTTTCTACTGGTTTAACAAACTGAATTAGTCTGGTACAGTCTGACAAGTACGAAAAGTCAGCAGAATGGGACAAAGATCAGTACCTCCCCTTATGATAACTGCTTAGGGTGCAACTTTGTATTTGCTTGCAGAGTAATTATCCTTGGCTGCCTCTTTGGTTTTGTTTGTTTTTTTTAATTATAGTACATTATTACAACCAAATGGGCATGACTTCTTTACATGGGTTATAATACATACATATAGCTGTATATATACACACATACATAGATATCAAATCCCAATCTGGTATTAAACAGGCTTAGGTCGCACTAATATACTAAATATGTTTATCTAAAGTAAAATATTAATAAGTGGGAAGTGTAAGGATAGATTTTTTTACAAAGAAGCTCTTGAAGAGTTTATAAATAGCATGTCTTGAGCTGTTGTTATCAGATAATAGATATGCTTAGTTGCTGTGGCTGCAGTGGTTGCTTGAAAATTTAGGAACAGAACGGAAAATAATCACACCTCTATGATGCGTAACCCATGATTACTGGTGAATATGTGGGCTCATTAATCCCCAACACTCTATTTTCCTTGAATTGCTTGTGTTTTATCCAGATTAGTGCTCTATTATGGAGCAGTGATAGCAGTTTCTGTGCTCTGTAGAAAGTTTTCTGCTACTTAGAGATGATTCTGGTTCTGCAGCAGCAGTTGCTGAATTGTATTTCAGTGTGTGTTAAGGTGACCCAAAGCTGGTATTGCTTTTTATGAGATAGACAAAGTGGCTGTGTCCAAGCAACAGAGCCACTCATGTAGCAGGGCTGGAAAACTGAAGAGGGGAGAAAAGCTAGAACAGGAGTTTTAGTCCAGCTGTTGTAGAGCAAGTCATTTTCACTGCTGAATCAGTTCCTTAATCTGGCTGATGAGAGCTTACAGCTAGTTTTTCCTTCAAAGTAGTCTGTCTCATTGAAGAAAACTGCTGAAGTAACTTGAGGGCTGTGCAGGGGACTGATCCTGTAAGGTGCTGAGTTTTTGAGTAACTGCTTAGTGAATGTACTTGACATCCACCCAAAGCCAGTGGAAGTTCAGGGTATTCATACCATTCCAAATAACTCTTTCAAGTTATTCAACTTGTTCTTCAAGATGTTTTGGTAAAAGGATCTTGTAAAAAAAAATTTGTTTTCTTTCTGTTCTGTGGTTATAAATGATAACATATGCATGAAAAGGAAATAGATATGTTTTCTGGTATAAAAAATAGCTAGAAATAAGCTATAATGTCAAAGGCAAATACATATTAATCTTATTTGATTTAAATCTGTTTTTATGCCAAGTGTGTGTGGTTTTGCTGGCTTGAGAAATAAATCCACTAAACAGTCTGAACTGATAACATATTCTTTCCTGCATTGCTTCAGAGAAAACTGATAAACTTAGGTACAAAGTTTTACTGAGTCTTGCTTCTAGCTATAGATCCCTGTTTTTCTGGATTTAATAATGCTAGCACCTTATAAAGACAGTTCGATTTTCATTGCCATAGATTTACACAGATCCACCAAGATATAAACAGAGCCTCATATTCCATAACAGAGGAGACTGAAATTCTACATAATGCTTCACGTTGCAGTAGGCTACCATACATGGTTGCATTATTTATTATGTTAAAATGGAGACTTTTAATAAGTTAAGCTCACAAATAAAGATTAATAGTTGACAGAGTAGTGCTTCTGATACCTTGATGAAAAGTGGTGCATGTTTTACGCTGCCCTGCACTTAGTTCTTGATGTATCAAAGATGTTTGTACTGGAAATGCACAACTGCCAGAGAGAAGCTGAAGCAGTGAGCAGATGGGGAAGTGGAATATGCATACGAGCTGAATGTTCTTGAGTCACCAGTGAAGTAGCACATAGTGCATGACAACTTGTCTTTTAAGACTTCAGGCCTAATCAGTTCAGATCTCAGTCATTTGCTTCCTTGGAGTATTGCTCCAGGACACTGCAGACTCAAAACAGAAGTGGAGAAGAGTACAAGTTGAGGTTTGGGAATTTTTCTTCCCTGAAAAAAGCTGCTGTTTTGTTCTGGTTTGGGTTGGTTTGGGGTTTTTAACAGAAAACAAGAAGGCTGTGCTGCAGAAGTCTGCTATGGTTAATAAGGCTTTGAGCTCCATTAAGTTGCAAAATCCCTCTTGTGCTTTTCAGAAGTTTCTGTCTTTTAACTGTGTGCCATTTGATTTCAACTGCCTTTTCTCATTAACTGCCCACCCCCTAAGTGAGTTTTAATTGTAATAATAATTCCATAGGGCAAACGAGTCCCCTAAAGCTTCTAGATGACAGAGAGAATTATCTGCTGTGTGTCTAGGTAAACATTTCTTTGGCTTCCATATTAATGTCAGGGAGATGCTAAATCACTGTAGTTGCTGTCTCTCCCTTGGGGTCCAGCTGATGACAAAATTACAACCTGGTAAGAGAATTCAGGCTTGTACTGGCATGAGAGAAAAAGCTGGGTAGGGCTGATTATTTCAGTGGCTGTGCCACTTTTGATCATCCATAGATAGAAATGTGACAGACATAGTAGCCATATCCAGCTATAAAACATGGAGTAAGAAACATACAGATTGGGAGGTAAACTCAATAATTCTAGAGGCTGTCCCTGCCATATGTTGCAAGAATTGAGCTGGCAAAGGATACTGGAAAAATACTACTTGGAAGGGAAAGCTTTGGTTGTAGGTCTGAGTCTCCCCTCACCGACGTTTCTTCTCGCATCCTTAGCCCCTGTTCAGTGTGCTTTTACCATCTTCATACAGTTAAGTCAGTGGCTCCTTTGGCAGTTATTTAAGTCCATAGGTCAGTGGGGAGGGAGTAGCATTTACTTTTAGCATGAACTTTTTCTCAGCCAAAGTAATATGCTAAAAAACCAGAGCGCTTTTTTAGTGTAAGCTGAATGTACTGATACTGAATCAGATTGCTGGTGAAGCATGGAAAATTCATCCTGTGCAACTAGGGACCTGACATATTTGTCAAATCATGTCTTTGCCTTTCCCTCCCAAAATAACGTGTCCTGAGAAAAATCTCCAGTTGACAGAAAGAATATATGCTGAGGAACGCTAACAAAACGACTGCAGTCATTTAGGAACAGTTACACAAATGTAAAAGATGTGTGTATGATAATTAAAGATTCAAAAATTAAGCTACTAGTTAAGTGTTCAGTAATAATCAGGTATTGCCTAGGAAGCTAAAGCAAGCATTTGCAAAGCTCTGCAGTGTTTTGTTTTTCTTTTTTTTTTTTTAATCTCGTATTGAGATGCCAATTTATTTCCGCTTTGAAATGCTCCAAGAACTTACACGAGGCGTTTCTACTGCATTCTCATACTTTCCACCGCCTCAGGCCATTGCACCCTGCGCCTCCCGCTGACGGCGCTATTGCCTGACGGGCTGGCAGCCGCGGCAGGGCTTCAGGTACCGGCATCTGCTTTGCAAAGACCCTTTGAAAAAGGCACTTAACTTATAATTTATATTTAATTCATTTAAGTTCCTTGAGGTTTGACTGTAAACACACCCTTGAGTTCCAGTCTCTGCAATATGGAACAATACACTAGAAACCAGGAATGGAAAGCTTATGGGGGGGCAGCAATACCAGTTTGTCCTCACTGTGTGCAAAGCAAATGCACTACCCTAATAGCAAAACACTAACGAATTCCTTATTTTAATGTATGGATTTGAATGCAAAATGTGCATTTGCAGTTTACTTTTTGCTGTCAGGGTGTCTGCCCAGTTTTGATGCTGATCAGTTCAAGCTGAGAAATAAGCTGGGTTATTAAGATGGATGTTACTATTACAAAAGTTATATTAAATGGAAAATGTCTTGGGAAATGAGAATACTTTTCTATTGAGAAACAGCTTAATTCTGGAGGGAATAGAAATTCTGTTCCTCTTCTTCCCACTTCCAATCCATATCAGAATAGTTACCTGGAAGCATACTGTGGTCACCTAATTTCCCTTTTACTGGTATCTCTGCATGAGGCACTAAAGTCACCACATCGTTTAGGCTGTGTCAGTAGGTTGAAATGTACTCTCCTTCCCAGTCCTCGAATCATTTTTGTTGTTTAACCTTTTCTTGACTATCTTATTTTCTTCAGGTATCTTGAGTGGTTGTGCTGGAAAGTGGTTTTTCTTCACTTCTTTTGAATAAATGGAAAAATAAAACACTTGTTATTTTGAATCTGTAGATAAGTTCTGAGTAGCTTCCTAAGGCATCATGTATTGTCTTCTGGTTTTATTCTATGAATGTGCAATATAACATACTCTACATGATGTTCAAATGTAATTGAATAAATAGTTCCATTATGTAGAATGAATGAGACTTAAAAATCAGATGCATAGCTTGCTGGTGACAAATTTTTTAATGTCTAATATTTTTTATTACAGTCTGGGAAAATGTTGTCTATTGGGTTATGTTGGCAAACAAATAGACAGTGGATTAATTGGAGTGTTCCTCTGCTGTTTTGCTTATTTGCAATGGATCCCAATTGTCACTTTTTGCTTCATTTGTGTTTTGAGAAATCTATTTAATACATTGCTGCCAGCTCAAGTGCTTTCCTAACTGACTCCTCATGCTCTGATTTTCTCCTGGATTATACCATGATGTCTATCTCCATGGACTGCTTTGTTCAGTCCTTTCACTCTGGGTGCATTTTCTCTCTTGAGTTTGCAGCCACTGTGCAGTTGTCTCCTAGCTAAATCTCTCTGCATGGATATTTAAGGCTATATAGCAGCCTTTTGGGGCTCTTTGTTTCAGCTGGGTGTTTCTATTCCATGGAAAGGATGTGTAACTGTTCACTTCCATGAAGGGGGTGACTGTTCTCATGTGCCAGCTTCAGTGAAATTGGTGGCTAGCTGCTCCCAGAAACATTTCACTGTGATCATGCCACCAGGTATCCCCAGACAAGTCACTAGAGGTCAACATCACCTTCTCTAGCTGGAGCACCAATTACCACATCATTGTAGGATGATTGCTTGCTTGTAGGAGAACATACTCCAAAATGCTTTGAATGTTCATGATGTTCCTGATCCTGCCACTCTCCAAGGCCAGGAGGACAGAAGATGAAAGACAGGAGTTAGTAATTTCTCAGTGTGAGCTTTTCAAAGGTACCGGGAGCAAAAAAATAATAAATCTGAAGGCCTTTGCCTTTCTGTGCCTGAGGCAGCTTTTGGTGAGTGTCTTGGGGAACAGTGGCATAGCCAAGAGGATAGAACAATAAAACGTGTCTGGAGGCACAGCTGTGTGTCAGAGTTGTAGGTCTTCCAGTTAATGCATGTAACCAGGGGCTCCTGTCAGTACAACATGCCCTTCACCAGGGTCAGGACTCTTGGGGATCCCTAGGATTTTCAAGACACACAGGTATTGTCTTGGCATCCCTATCTGAAGATGATTTTTACTGTTTCTAGCTTGGAGATACATGCAATCAGTCTGGAGTCTGACAAACTATTTCATAACTGGATGGAAGTTGAGAAAATTGAAACCCAGGAGGAAAAATCTAATACTGCATCATTTCATAAACATAAGCTGAAGGAATGAAGCCTGGTCTACAGATCAGTGTCCCTGAAGATTTCCTCATACTTGAGTTATTTAAAAGTGACCTCCCTTTTACAGATTTTCTGGTGTTTAACTTAATCTTTGAGGCTTTTTCTTGACTGGAACACTTTGGAAAAATTATCTTCCTCCCCTAGGTAGCCAGTTACCTCTCTTCATGCAACTTGAAGGAACTCTTGTATATCTGAGACTTCTTATAGTATTTTTGTTTGAAGTCAACCAGCCCATTCAGTATTTACTAGAGGAATGACAGAGATTGCATCATTAATGTTTAAGCTTTACCAATAACCTCTGGGAATATGATGTAAATAGTCTTCCTCCTAAGAAATATGTAGAAACTGTATTTGTTACTACAAATGCGGTAACATCCAGGTCAATTCATCCGTTCTACATTTAATGAACTTCGAAAGAGGTGAAAAAAGCAATACTTTAGTGAGAGTGTGGATCAGAGTTTCAAGTGTGCATCTGTACATACCAAATCTCCTCTCAGCTTTTATCTGCAAAGTCTAACATAAACATTGAAGATGGGAGAGAGAAAAGGAAGATGGACTTATCCAGAGGCACAAAACAAGATTGCCTGGGTGATCCTGGGTGTAATTATCAAGGCTTTAACTAATCAGGGTTTTCATTGTTGCTGTTGCTTTTGCTGGAAAGTTGCTCATCATTTCCTGTCTTTCTGGTTTTTCATAATGACTTAGTGTTCTTGTAAAATCCATGTTTTATTTGTTAGACTGGAAGAAAAAGGAACTTAAACAGTAATTGACAGCAGCTTTTTTTTTTTTTTTTTCCCTGTAGGAGTTCTCTCCTCAGTTGTTGTTAAGAAATGTGCCAGAAGAGGGAATGCAGACTGTTCACCATTCTGGCTGGGCTGCCTGCATTGCTGTCTGCTTTTTCAGCTAATGCAGCTTGACTCTTTCTGGGCTATAAGCAAAGACCTGTGGACTGTGCCAGGCAGTTCTCCCAGCTCCTCAGCACTAGCTCAGTACCTCTGCACAATGGTGCCTTATGTGGGGGAGTTGTACTGTGATGCATGGACTAAGGCCACACCACTGGGATGCTGTGGAGGTAATGGCAAAATACAGGTGCAGGGGAAAAAAATTCCATTCCTGTTCTCTGTTCAGAGTTGGTCTATCACTTTTGCTAGGCTGGAACTGCTGCATGTTTTCCCAGTTTAAGCCTGGAGGAAGTCTATCTATCTGGCATACAGTGCTGTTGTCAGGGCTGAGCTGAAATTCCATGAATAGCATGAGCTGGCACAAGCTGATGGTTCTGCTGAGGGAGGTGGCTCTGCTGCCCTCTCCTCCCTCCTTCCCTCCCTGCAGATATTTCTGCAGCTGTGCAGAAAAGTCTGCACGGGTAAGCTAAAGCAGCACTGGGTGTGGGCCCAGGCAGTCACACGCTCTCCATGCATCCTCATGTTGTGGTGCATCCATGGCACAGCCCTGGGCTGGTCTGCACCCTTTCCTGTCACACGTGGGTCACAGGGGCCAGCGACTGTGTCCTGCTGGCAGTTTGCGTGCAGCTCTGTTGATGGCAATAAGAGAGTTTAGCTGTATGGATACAGGCTGTACTTTGCAATAAGTGGATGTGAAAAGTAATTCCAGTATCATATCCTTGTTCCTTACATTTTGGTAAGCTGCCTGTGGCTAGTTGCTTATCCTTGGGTGCACATAAGTGAGGTTTTTTTATTCTTGCATCTCTCTCTTTGCTAGACCACAAAGTAAGTAAGTAACAGAAATATGAGAGCATTTGAAAACCTGTTTCCTGAAGTGCTAGACCTTGTTTTTGTGTTCCATCCAGGTGTCTTTGTACATTCAAGTACCACCTGAAACAGGAAGAACACAAACACTGAACAGTAATAACCCCAATGTCACCTGAGTCTGACACTTGATGTCTAAGGAGAAACTGCAGACTTTACGCACTAATCACCAGTGTCAGGACCTGAGATCTGCTTGATAAAGCTGAGAAGCAAACACTCCCAGGGTTGAAACCATACCAGATTTGTAAGAGTCCACTAATTTTTAAATAAGGCTTCCTCCAGCATGTTGGAGCAGAGGCTCTCTGAAGGAAAAAAGCAAAAAGCTCTCCTGGAAGGATTGCTTTTGTTATATACAGAGGCCAAATTGTTGTACATGCTATGTGGTACTTTCTTTTGAAAGTTCTCTGCCTTAACCTCTGCTTCAGAGTAGGTCCTAGTCAGCAGACCTAGCAGACTTCTTAATGAAGATGAATGGTCAGATTTCCTGTTGCTTGTGTGCCCCAAATTACACTGCTCTCCTTTGTTCTCAGAACTGCAGACTTCACCTCATTCTGTATAATTATTGCCTTTTACCTAGTCATTCCTTTATTGTTGCTGGATGGAAGGATGGACATAGAGCTCCTAACCTCTCCATTACGACTCCATTCAAGCCAAAAGTAGATCTGGTTTTGTAAGATAAAATCATGGAGAAAGTTATGTTTTGTGCTGAGATAATTTTGTACTGCTTTGTTTCAGAGTCTGCTCTTGACATCTAAGCTTCCTGTAAGCCTAGCAAAAGTCTTAGAGTGTGTCTATTTTCTTCATTCCTCTTTTCACGAACTAAAATAGCCTAGTGGTGCAGACACGGTCAGCGTTACCTTTGTTCCTTCTTTATACTTGTATTTTACACAGTAATCTCCAGGAAACAATCCTATTCCTGGAAATTCATCACATTCCATGCAGTTGTGTGGCCTCTCTGGTGGTGTTTTTCAACTGCTTTAAGTGATTCAGTGGAACTTCAATTTGTGTTTGAGATTCCTGGAAGGTTTGTCATATACAGTGCTCTAAAACCACAATACAGCAGATGAAGGCAGGCAAAGAAAAATGCACAGTTCTGTCTCTTAAATTATTAATAACGAGTCTAAAGGGGAAGTTGTTTGAAGCATTGTTTTGAGTCTTAAATGTCTCAAGCGTAGGTATATAATTAGCCTCTTGCTGAACAAAGAGTCAATATAACACATCAATTTCAACCAAAACAGCTAGACCAAAACAGCTAGACTAAAACAGCTTCCATGGATGTTTCATCCCCTTATATTTGTGCTATAGTAAAAACTCTGTATTTTATCTCACCTGCATGAAGGCCTGTTTTATGTATGTATATGGAAATACATACAACCTTAATTCTGAATAGTGTGATAGTTGTTCATATTGATAGAAAATTTTGGCAATGCACCCTGGACTGCAAATCACACCCACCAGAAACACCTCCAGCTGTGAGAAGGGAACACTGGAGCCCTGAGACTATCATATTTTACCTGTGTGAATGGCTCAAAGCCAGAGCATGGAGGATAAAAAAGCACTTCTAGAAATTATGATAGAGACTTTTAAATGTGAAGTCACTGATTTGGCTGAATTTGGTGTAGTCCCAGGGGAGACCAAACCACTGACAATGGAGGAAAGGTGAGAGTAAAAATGAAAATATCAGGTGCATGCTGTGTGTGTATGAGGCCTGAATAGGCATGACATTGGACTGACAATTAGTGCAGGACACAGACTGCTATTATTTATGCCCCCTCATCATAAAAGCCTATTCCAGACAGTCTTCCCAAACACTGCGGTGAAATACATGGTCTTTTTCGCTGTTCCCCCACTGAAGTAGAGGCAAGTAGCCAGAGCTGAAATTGTAAACTATTCCAAAGCGCTTTTTTGTGAGATGTTTTTCCAATAGTTGGATTCAAATTGATTCCTAGTGCACTGCAAGGAGCAAATACATGACTGAAAAACAACGGTGGAAAAAATCCCCCTTTTACCTGTGAGCACTGAAAGAGAGGCAAGTCTGAACACAGCAGACATAATTGCAGTGGGGTCAGATGCATTTCACGTTAAGTGGCTGACAAATATGCACGAAGCACAGTGCAGGATCCACGCCGGCTTCCGCCGGCGGAAGGGGAGTTGGCCTGGGCCTGTGTCATGGATAAGCAGCAAACCACGTACCCATTCAGCCTCTGCGTGGGCCTTGTCTCATGACCAGGAAATGCTGGGAGGTGTCTGCTGCCCTCCTGAGTGAAAGAACAACACCAGTCCAAAAGGAGACTGACGTGCCGTGCATTCCATCGTACCTGCCCCGACGGCAGCAGCGTGGCCCAGTGACTGCGCTTTCACACCCAGCAGGAACACTTACACCAGAACACGCTTTCACTGCTGACTGGCTCAGTGATGCTTAGCTCTATGAATCAAAAAGTACTATTAGTTTGATCTGACCAGCCTCTACTGTGGTATCTCACAAGTCTTAAAGCTACTGAGCTTATACAAAAGCTACCAACATATTTTGTTCCTTATCAGCTATGTCTGTATCAGCTAACCTCCTGTGCAGGTAAGTTATGGACTAGCTCAGCCCCAATCCCCTGAGACTTCCTCTCTCCTGCTAAGCAAGAGGAATTTCAGGGAGTCATTTAGATTTGTGGTATTTTTTCAGTGTTGATCTGCTCCAGCAATTAACACAAAACATCGTTTAAGTTTAGGCAGCCAAGACTGCTGCTGTATTTTAGTGCTTTCTAATTTTGAGAATCTATTCTAATCCTGACCCCTTTCCCAGCTAACAAGCATACCATATGTCTGATTACTCAGGTTCCCATGCAAAATAGGAAATTAAAAATTCCAGATGATTAAGAAACATTTCTTCTTGTTTATTTTGAGATGACTGTTTTAAAATACCATGAAAAAAATTTAGGAACTTCTTTCTCAAGCATTTACTTTATTATTTAGACGTGTAAAAGATATTTTTGTTAAGAATGTGCTGTCTGTGCTTTTTAGAATATGATTTATTGACACAGGTTTGCTACCAGTAAAAGATGCAATTAACTGTTTAAAGATAGTGGACAAAACAGTGGGTAATTCCATGGTGGAATTTCAGAGGCGGAGAGCTAAGCATGGACATTCTAAGCTGGTTTAATGACAGTGAAAGACTTGAATCGTCTTCCAAACATCCAAGCCCAAAGCCTGATGCAAATTGGACCACCACTGACAGCTGTTATCTCTTTGCAGGATGTCAGCCAGGGGAGCAGGTCATGCAACCAGTGACGGTCCAGTACAGCACGGAGCCAAGATACTGGTCAGGAGAGGTCACTGCTCTGGCAAGTAGAGACTCCTCTAAAAGTAGAGCTTCTTTGGACTAATGTAGAGATTCTGTGCATGAGTTTGGTTATGAGCAGACTAATTTGGTGAGAGGCAGAAAGCTGTTGAGAAAACCAAACACTCGAATTAAGCCATCTCTCTGTGAGTGCTTGAATGAGGGGAAGAGATGGTTTTCCATGCAGAAGAAAGCCAGTATGTATGTCTGATCCAGCTACAGCATTTCACTAGAGAACATCAGAGGGGAAAGGCTGGGAGGCAGCACTGGGGCAGCCCCTTGCTGCTGAGGATAGCAAGCCTGCTGCTTGACTCTTGTGCTAATATCCTCCACCAGAAGTGTTAGTCCTTTCTACAGCTTGTTTATTCAATCACACCCATAAATGTGCATTGGCAGTAATAAACTCCTCTGTTATTTTGAAAGTAGCAGTTGGTAATTATAAAGTGCTTGCTCTGAGCTGGAGCTGCTGGGCTCCATCCCTCCTGCCTCATGTGAGCTACCCCCACTGGTTGCATCGCATCTAAAATTAGATAAGATGCTGTATCCTGTGAAGCGCATGGCTCCATGGCTCAGAGCTGCAGGAGCCAGACCAGGCACAGCTGTGTAGCTCCTCAGTTAGGAAGATGTTTTCAGACAGATCACTGAAGAAAACTTAATGATGATCAGAAGTGTTACAGAGGTAAAGCAGCCTTCAAATCCAGGAGCTGCAGTTCAGCCAAAGGTCACAAAAATAGGAGCTAGTTCTATTTCTTTTGGTATGTCTTTAACTCTGTATTTTCTCAACAATAGGTGGGGACAGCTGTCAATATCTTCTCTAGAGACATCTACTTGGGCCAAATTCTTCCCTGAGGTAGTTGCACTGCTTTCATTGTAATCATACCAGTGATGGATGTGGCTCTTCTTCACTTAGGAACAACAAAAGAGCTCATGCGATTAAACATCCTTTCAGTGTTTTCCTTCTGATTAAAGCAAGTTTTAGTATTTAGAAAATGCTGTGGGCTTAAGAAATGACTGTATTCTTCATCCTGCTCTGAAGCTTTGCTTCTCCTTCCCAGATTCAGCCCATAGCATCCATGCAATTTGCTTTAGAAGTCTGTATTCCCAGTGCACTGCTATTATTTAAACATCTGGTCCACTTAAAAATCATATTTCAAAAACACTAAGCTGGGGGAGAAGGGTTAAAATGTGGAACTAGAGAAAAACAAACTAGGGAAAAGATAAATTCTGACAGAAACTTTGAGCAGCTAGGACATACTAGAGCTGTCAAATCATGCATTTTGGATTTGAGCTGAATCAAATCACAGAAGCACGTTTTCAGTGCTTCATCTGAAAGCAATTTAGCTTTTCTGTGTTAGCAGATTATGCTGTTTTCAACAGTTGTTGGACAGATGACTGATGAAAAGCATTTTCATTGTGGGTGTGCTTCCAAGTACAGACAGAGCTGTGGCACTCAAACCCCGGTTTTCTTACCCTGATCTTTCCTGAAGCTGAGGGTAAAAGGTCTGTCAAGCTTTGTGCAGCGCTATCCCCTCAGACTCAGCTTTAGTGAAGGTCTTGGGACCCCAGACTTCAGTGTATAGGCTGGCTTTGTGTTTTTTCAGGGTGCATCCTCAAATTATGAAGGGATTGGAAAGGGGTGAAAAAAAGAAACAAAACAGAACTCTGAGCAGGAATCAGTAGAAGATGGGGGCTGTATCCTTGCAGTTGGTGCTGAGCAAGGACTTCAGGATCAGGCATCGTGAACTTGGATCACACTTGAGAATCAGTCCATGGCTCCATGAAGAGAGGATAACTGCAATGTAAGCACTGGCAGTGCAATCTGTCCCCGTGTTCAAATGAGTTTGGAGGCTGGTCTGTGATAGTTTTAACTTGGGTGCAACTCAAACCCTGCCCCTGGTCCTGTCGCAGTGTAAGTTCTGCAAGGTCGTGCTCAGTAGCAGCAATTACACTTGGAGACTCTGTAAGTTATGAATGACAAGCCAATTGACAGTAAAAGGCAAATGTACTAAGTTTGGAGTAATGGCATTTCTTATGTGACCTGTCCCACATTCCTCTGGAGTCAATGACAAAGAGGCAACAGTGAAATCAAAGCATGTCAAAAACTTGCAGTCATACAGATGGTCAAATCCAGTTACTGTGGCCTACCATTTTAGTAAAATAAATACTCCGAAGTTAGTTCAGATTTCACTGGCCTAGATGGTCTTAAAATAATGCAGGAATTACACTTTCCTGCAGGCAGCAGAATTTCTCCACTAGAGCAAAGGTATTTGGAGCCCCAGTTGTGTGTTTACTATCAAACATGTATTTTTGGGCCTACTTCCACCAGAACTGCACTAAGCCTCCATCCCCAAACCCATCAGCTATATTTATCCATGGACCATGTTTTCTACTGCAGTATCAGTGACCTTGCCTGTAATTATTCTTCACAAGGGAAGCTTAGCTCAGTCCTCCAAGTACTGCAGTAACTCTGAACAAAAATAACCCATAAGTCCACAACAGGAAACGTTAACAATGGCAGGATTACTGGCCACCATGTCACCGTAAAATAAACAAGCAACTGAGAGGGAGTTCAGGGAAAAGCAGCACCACAATTAAATAACAGGAGGGATTGACTTATGAGGAAACATTAAATGAGCTAAGCGATGATGAAAGGGTGAATGAACTGCCTGCAAGTGTTTGAAAGAAGAAACCATCCAGGACAGGGAGGGATTCTCTAAGCTACTGCCAGGAGTTAAGAGTAATGGAAAGAAATAAATAAAACGAACACAGCAGTTACTATAACTATTTCTTCAGCTCAAAAAAAGAAACCCAGTGCTTTTGTCCATGTGGAAACCTTGCTCATTTGTCGTGTTTTATTTCTTAGCCATATCCCACAAAGCATGGGGGGAACACTTAAAATTATGTAATGGTGCAGTATTGCTGAAATGTTTTAGCTGGCAGTTCTGATGGGACTGTGAGGGAGCTGTGCTGACATCCTCTTCCAGCTCCTGTCAGACTCTGACGCTCATTTCTTGAGATGCCTCAGAAAGCCTTGAGGCTTCAGCTGAGAAAAGCAGCTCTGCACAGCAAAGCGCTTAAGCAAACACTTCAGGCAAATGATGAACCGAACTCCCACAGCTATAAATCACATCCATGACTCCCAAATGAGGAACCTGAGTCTGCCCTCAGCAGTCCCTGAAGCAGACGGTCACAAAGTACACAATGTCAGTATTACCCACAGCTATCTCTGGCAGACCTTTGGTTCACATCCCAATGTAGTTAGTATTTTTGCAGCAAAACAGCTGTGAGGCATCATGATGTGTTTGTTTTCATTAACTCCTCCCCAGTGGGCTTATATATTTGTATTTCCTTGTTTACATACTTGTACTGTCCCTAGGGGGATACACACGCTACCCCTAAGATTAGGGGCAAATTACTGGAGAGCAAGTACCTCCCTCTGATGCAGAATTTGTCCTGTCTCTTCATTCTGCCAGAGATGTAAATCTTTCTGGAAATGTTAGACAGAAGTCCCTTTAAACATGTGGTTTCTTTCAGCAGCAGTTTTCAGACTGCGCTTTTTGAATTGCTGGGCCAGAAGTTTGTGTTTCCAATTGTCACTCTCTGAGACACTTTTCCATTGTTAATACAGTCCCAGGCGCTTTACAGCCTGCTCTCTTTATAGTCGTTCCACGGCCCTGCGTGCTGAGGTCCAGATCTTTCCATCACAATTTGTGCTGTCATTGTCCCGACGCGGCGCGAAGCTGCCCGCCCGCGAGGGAACGGCGACTCGCGGCTCCCCCCGCCCACCGCTGCTTCCCACGGCACCGACCGCTCTCCCTGGGAGCCGTGGAGCAGCGCCGGCCCGGCCCGCCCGTGCCGCGGCTGCTCCGCCAGCCGCCGCCTCGCC
>WEKY01030913.1:236806-278957 GCA_013390045.1 Picathartes gymnocephalus
GGTCCGGGGCATCGCCGCGGGGAGGGGGCCCCGGGGGGCCGCGCGGGGATGGAGCCGCCCGCAGGGCCCGGCGCTGTGCCCTCGCGGGGAGAAGAGACCGGGCCCGGCCCGGCCGGGGGCCGCCGGGGTCCCCCTTTGCCCGCCGACGGCACCGGCGATGCCGCCTCCGACCCTGGGCAGTGCCAGAGGAGCCAAACTTTATCTGGGATCGCCGCCGTCTCCTCTCCCGCGGAGGGGCGCCGGGAAGCGGCCGCGGCAGCCCCCCACGCCCCATCCATCCCACCGCATCTCCTGCCGGGCGGGGCAGCCCCGGGGGTGCCCGGCACGGCGGTGGCCCGGAGCCAAGCGGGGCTTCCCGGGAGCGGGGCCGCCGAGGGGGCCCTGGTGGGAAACAGTCGCCGTGGAGACGAGCGGCTTGGGAAAAGCCCTTGGGGAAAAGGGCTTGGGGAAAGCCCGTGGCCGTGTTTTCCCCGAACACAAGCCCCGGACCAGCCCGCATGACGGGGAAGATGCGAGCACAACTGGCGGTCCCTCCGCCGTCCTTCCCCGGGGGCTGGGCAGCCTCTCCAAGCCTCGCAGGGTCCTGACGGGTCTCTGCCGGGACTGGAGCGCAGCCCCGGCGGCACTGTGAGGTTCCGGCGTCCATAGCGCGGTTTTTAAAGAGATAAAAAAACCAAACAACAACAACAAAAATCCCGATTTTAAATCGGTTTAAAACTAGCTCTGCCTTGTCGCAGAGTGATGGGCAGTTTTGCCCATTATTCACCAAGTGCAGTTTGTCCAGTTCACTAGAAAGAGTTGACCAAGCAAAATGAGAGGCTTATGAAAGACCACTGAATGTATCCTACCAGAATTTCATGAGCGTGAAAGTGTTTAAAAGTAAGGAATTTTATTGCTCAGGTAAGTATGTTAGTAATGGTTTGGCTTTTTAATAATTTCTTTTTTTATTATTTTTGGAGTTAGTACCTCCTGTGCTGTGAGACTCACTATTATTAGCACCACTGTTTGAAGACAACCATGTAATGTTTGTTCCCACAAAGCACTGAAGGTTTGAATGATGCTGTAAAAGATTGTACAGGCAGAAAAGTGCTTCCCAAGACAGTGGAGAAAACATGACAACATTGGAAATAAATAATAATTTAAAAATCTCCCTTCCCAATTCAACCAAGTATACATCTTGCCTTCTCCCCAGCCCTCACCCCCCCCTCCTGCCCCCAGGCGTATTAGAACTTCTTTTACTTTTCTTTTTGGTATGATGAAAGCAGTCAAGAGCGTAGGACTCCCCTGGGCTCACTCTTCTCCTGGAAAAACCTGTTTGCTCTTGTGGTGCAGATCAGCATGGAGAGCTGGGCTGAGCACAGTTCTGGATGATCCCTAATTTTAACCTGGCCTTGGATTCTTACTGTCTCACTAGTGCCTATGTCCCAGGGGTGCCAGCAAGGCACAGCAGCCTGGTACTGAACACCTGTGGTTTCTGAATCATTTCCTTTTCCAGTTACTTTCTGAGTTTGCTAAATTTGTGGCAGCCGTGCTGCTGTTTTCTTCCAGTCTGAACACTGACAGGCCCTGCTAGACGTTTTGCCATAATTTAATGTTCTGTGTGTTTTATTTCTTATTATTTACTCTTGTAAGCAGTTTTAGAAATAAGCTTTATGCAAATCTATTTGCTTTGTATGCCCAGTATTGGAAAAGACTAGTGCTGGTTTTCAGCGAAAAATGAAATCAGAAACTGCTAAATTCTCCTTAAAAGTGCTCACTCAGTGCTTCATGCTATCTTGCAATCAGTTCCTGTACCGGTTCAAGTTGATTTCCTGAGACAGCCTCATCCTACTTCGGTCTCTGGCTTTTGAGGCCCACAATAAGGAGCTCTGACCAGGAGGGGGGCAGCATCCGGGCTGGGCAGACTGGAGTGTTAAACAATACTCAGGTGGCCTCAGTGCCAGAGGGACAACACAGTGAGACTCAGAATAATGAACTGGGTCAGAGTGCTGGGAGGAGCAGTTCCCTTGATTGTCCATTGACCTCAGCTGCAACTCGTTGAAGTGGGCCCTATTTACCGCCAGAAAGGCACTTCCCAACCCAAGGCTTTTTGAGAGCTGCGGGAAGTAAAAAAAAAAAAAAAAATTCTATTACCATCCAAACAATTCACAATAACAGGAGCTAGAGTTTAATTTTATAGTTTTTTTCCTATTCAAGGAAACCTAGTGGAAAGATGCTGTCCTCATTGTCAGAGTTATGAAGGGCAGGGGAGGCCTGGCTATATAGTAAAGAAAACACTGAAAATGAAGCAATTGACCTCAGGAAAAAGAAACCTTCTAAATACTTTAAAACCTTACTTAATAAAGCAGAGAAGCTATTCTCCTTCCAAAATGATTTGTCAGAAGAATGTTAACAAGTGTTGGATTTCACATGCTCAGTATAATGGAAACTTCTCTCTTCTTCATCCTTGAGCTGTTTACCCAGGGATTTTGTGCAACA
Source organism: Picathartes gymnocephalus (assembly GCA_013390045.1). NCBI lineage: Eukaryota > Metazoa > Chordata > Aves > Passeriformes > Picathartidae > Picathartes > Picathartes gymnocephalus. Next base: position 239,285 of record WEKY01030913.1, read on the forward strand.
AAACTCTGTTGCAAATTGAAGCTATAGTGCAGTGACTTTTCTTGCGTTTGTGTTTCTAGGACCTCTTTCTGGCTGGGAAGATACTAGGTTTGATTCAGCCTCTTGGCCAGGTGTAAGTGTGTAATTTGTTCCATTGCTTTCATTCATAACACACGGCAGGCACTGCTGCCTTCCCCTCCAGGCAGGCAAAGTGTGTTAGAGCTGTCTTTCAATCTGACAGACCCTAGATGAGCTTTCTGTCACTGTATTCATTTTACATTTTAGTGCCTGGCACATGCAGCTAATCAGACACAGTATAAACTTTACAGCTGTATCATTCAGAGACCCATAGGTTTGGACCAGGATGAAGGTTTATTCGGAATTTTTCCAGTACAGAGTTTCTGTACACTCTCTCCTTCTCCCTTGAAGGGCTGATTTACAATCTGGTGTTTGATCTGGTCAGATTTTTAAAAGATAGGATAATGCCATGCGTGTGCTTTGCACATTTCCCACTTGTTTGGGAGAATGCTGCCCTAAGATAGAGTTCACGCTTTTTCTGGGTTTTAAAGTAAAGCAAAGGCCTCCCCTGTAGCGCAGGATGGCACCGTTCTCCAGGGCAGGTCGATAACGCCACTATTACAACGAGCATGTAAAGTACCACTGAATTTGAACCAGAACATGTAAAAACATTTGGTTCTGTACCATAGTATTAAAACCACATTTCTCACTGTCAAAGTAAACTTTAACTTTTCCATTGACTTCCAGGTGAGCAGAATACAGCCTTTTATACCAACTTCTAATCCTGGGTTAACCTACGATCTGCTGAAAATGGAGATGCTAGCTCCTATCTTCCTTCAGTGGCAATAGTACGTGGTGATTTTTTAGGAATCCTAAATTCAACAACCCAGCAATAATACTGCCAACATGCTGAGAACATTTCCAATTTTATTTACTTATCACTGAAAGGAAGGTTGGAGTTTGGACAAATTGCTTGCTCTGGAGCATATGGTGAAGCAGAGCACAGGTCAAGCCCTGCCCTGAGCGTGCAGCAGCATAAGATCCTGATACAGGTGAGATTTGCAGCAGAATGCAACAGCTCAGAAGTGCAGGTTGCTGACAGAAGCTTTTGGTGCTCAGAGCAAGGACCATTATAGATCTCATTTGCCAGTTGATGTGAATGTTTGATGAGCTGTGTCAGGGGTAGGTAGTTTTCACCCGTGTTCACAGACAGTATTCTCAGATAAGCCCCTTGTTAAGCGTAATGTGACTAACTAGAGTATTTGCTATTTGCAGACATTTAACCATGATGACATAATTTCAAAGACTTGCACACCTACTATAGTGTTGTCAGAATCCTCCCCAGCAACTGCTTTTATCTCAGTTTAGGCTTGATGGAAACAGCCTTTTTTTCTCTGTTTTATGCAGCAACGGACTTTTTGGCGGAATGAGGTTAGAGCTAATCCCTCTTTGGTGGTCTATGGATGGACACTGTCCTGAAAAGGTCCAATAGAGAAGGTAGTTCTGGTTTTCCAGCTCATGATCTTTAAAAGTCATCTTACGTGAATATCAGTTCTGATTCTGTAGTTACTATTGTATCTCTTTGAGTGTGTGTAGATCACATGCAATTTATGTGCTTGAATTTATCTATGTTAGTCTTTCTTATTCTTTCAGGAGTGTGGATGAGACCATGAGTTTATTTTTATTGTCAGGGATTTTTGTAACAAAGGATGGTTTGGGGGAAGAAAATCCACCAGCTGGTTCAGCCTGAGAATACCTGTATGTTTATCAAGGTGATGTGGGATCCATGTTTTATGAGACTTTCATGAAGTTTTAGAAAACTCTTTTGTGTTGCATGCAAGTGGGAGCAAAAAAGATTCTTTATATGAAAAAGTCTCCCAAATCATGAAAACAGGCATTTCTTTAATGTTTTGGCTCAGTCACTGCATAAAATGTTTTTAACTAACTTGTTAGATGGTTGAGCTGCTTAAGACTCAGAATGGACCTTTTGTGCTTCCTGTCCCAATTAGAAATTAATTTTTAATTATATCTGCTGAACATTTTTAAATATGAGCACTTGTATTAGCCTCAGGCTCCTATTTCTTTGATGATGAATGGCACTGATTTGTGTAATATTGTCTGTTCTGAGACATTTTAACAGCATTGTTTCTGTCTTCATTATCTGAGTATGTTAAATAGTGTTTGTGGAAAAGGTGGTATATAACTTTGATTGAAACTTGATGTGATTTTAATTTCTCAATTGTTTAGATATATTTCAGGAGTACTAAAGTATCACTTACTGGATAGTTACTTGCTTAGTGCTTTGGTTTGCTGTTAAAGGATTTCACTCATGTTAAAACCATTTTGCAGCTCTGGAAAGAGGGCAGGCATCTTAAGTGATAGCCCTGATAAACAAAGAATGTTACTCCCAGAGCTGAAAAATGGTAAGTATTGCCTTTGAAGTAGTCTTTGGACATGGAAATGTGTGGAGTGTACTTTCTTTAGATTCGGAGAAATAGCTCAGCAAAGCCAAGTCTCCACACAGGCCTATGTGCTTGATAAGGAAAGAACTCCTGTTGATTTCACTGAGGCTTTATCTGGCAGAATCTTGCACTGAACATTTTTTTGTCTTTAGTCCAACCAAGTTGAAGTCAAAGAGCTGCTGACAATAGGAAGTCTTTTTGGTGCGTAATACATGAAAAAGTGCTATGACTCACTTGGAACAAACAACAGGGTTATTGTCCAGGATTCATTGCCAAAGCAGCATTTACTGTATATGTAGGTGGAAATTGCAACATATGTTTTGAAGTGCAGTTTATTGAAGTTGCTTCCTCTTTATGTCCTTTATGTCTCCTCTTTGTGACCCTTATGTCTCCTCTGAGTTCTGGGTTCAGGTCTTTGAGCTTCCATTGCCACAGCAGGTGGTACCAAGAGCAGAGCAGGAGGATTTGCTGCTGCCTCTGAATGCACCATGCTCCCTCCTGGCTGTTAGGCAGACAGGCAGCTGAAACCTAAGGCACACTGGATGCTTGCAGTGTGGGCCTCAGGAACGTGGAGGGAAAAGAGTGGACTAGGTATTCAGCATGTTTCTGGAAGTTACACCCTTTCCAGTTCTCTCCAGCACTAAATCCCCCGTTGGCGTCTTGCCCACGGTTGTGGTTCTGCAGAGCTGGGGCTCTGGGGAAGCTGACATAATGGAACACAGCTTTCCAGCTGTTGGTTGGGACCTTGCTGGAGTTCAGGTGGCACCTAGCTGTACCCAGTCAGTGCATCTGGAAATTAAAACCCTTCCCTACTCTGAACAGCTGTCACACAGGACAGCCTGGTTGTGGCCAGCCTGCTTTCACCATCATTGGCACATGTGAAGCCCTTGTGAAAACTGCATGGGTTGCACATGTTTTGTCGAACTGCCAAACTGTGGGTGCTGGAATAATGTCTTCTGTGAGCTAATTGTATTTTGTCTCTTCCCGAAATTGTAAACTAATACCAACTGTGACGTTTAATTTTGGTAATGTGTAGTGTGAAATCAAATTCACTGCAGTGGCTTTCCAGGGAAGTTTTGACGTGCTATCAGTTTAGATTCAGGCATTACAAAAAACTGGAAAAAAGCGACGTTATGGTTTTGTACTACTATTCATTTATATTTTCCACCAAAGGTACCAGAGAAAGTAGATAATTTTCTGTTTTGCAGCTGGAGCAGTGGTGGCATGGCAGGTTGATGGGGCGTGCACAGACTGTCCATGGCTGTGTCCCAGTGGGGACTCCTGACTCACTCTCTGTTGTTCCTCCAGGTCACATTTCCTCACCATTTTCAGCCACAAGGATGTGAATTTGTTTGAAAATACAGTAAACTCATGGACTGTTAAAAGGAACTGTTTGGACGCAAATGGTTTGTTTTTAATGTCTTTCCAGTTCCTTTACATGGGATTTTTGTTTAAGAAACAGCATCATTTGTTTGTACTTCTTACTTCAGAGTGATGGTATTTCTTCCTATGAAAATCTCCATTGCAGTCAACAGAACAAAAAGGGAGCCATCATCTTTCAAACAGAGGCAACACAAGTCAGCATTCAAAGTAGTTTTTCCAGCCAAAAAATTTATGCCTTTTTAAAAATTATTTTTTAAATTTAATTTTATATTACAGGAAACACCAATGGCAAAACCTAGTAGGGAAACTAGTCTCCTGAAATGCTGCAAAGACAAGAAGTCAGTAGCAGAGGTTTTATCGTCTGTTACGTGGGAACTGACAGAGCACCTACGCTTACCAAAATGTTGGACATTTTGGTCAGTGCAAACATGTAGCAAAATAATTGCCAGAACTGAATGTCAGGATAGTTCAGACATTATTTCACTGCGTGTACAATGTGTGTGAGAATACACAGATAAGAATGGAACATAAACGTCTTGGGAATTAGGAGTTACTAATTCCAGACCTTATCATCATATTTCCCCTTTAGTCTAATCTCAGTTTCCCAGGCTTGATGTCTTGTCCCTGCACCTACTTTTAGTCCTCTCCTGGTTAGGTGATGAAGTGAAGCAAGTCCATTATCTGTCATCTATGGTGCCAGCACAGGCAATGCCAGGAGCTGTGAGGGGTTTCTGGGCACATGCTGAAAATAAAGTGTTCCTCTGTTAAGATCAAAGGACACAAACCCACAGTTTCCAAAGGTTTATAAATTAGCCAGCTGTAGGCAGCTGTTCACACTGCAGTAAAAACTGTATTCCCAATACACAGGTCAAATTTTGGGGCATGGGTGATCTGAAAAGTTTTAAATAAATAGACCACAATTTTTGTAGGGTTCACATCCAATTTATTTTCCTAAGGTTGTTTCTAGAATGGTTTGAACAATTGCTGGCTAGATCTTTGTTCAAATTTTGTTTCAAATTACACAGATTTTTCCTTATGGTTGTTTTGGGGACCTAGTCCCACCTGAAAATAAAAATCTAGCAAAGTTATAGTTGACAGAATATATGACTGATGATAGCATCAAGCCATTTTCATGCCAGGCTGTGTCTATCAGCTCTGTCTAGAGGAGTCTGTCGCCCTAAGTCCTGGGGCTATGCACAGACAAGTGATTTTGTTTAAATATCCTCCTTGAGAATACATCACCATCAAGGTTATTGCAAAACGCCCTTACTCATGCTTATTTAACTGTCTCAGTGTGCAGTTCCAAAGCAGGTAAAATAGGAATGCAAAATTCTGCTTTTCAGTGCAGCCTCAGGCCTTGTGCTGAAAAGCACTCCAGCTTAACTTCACCTCCTGGCCCACAGCGGCCAAAGCCAAACAGCACAAAACACTTGAAAAGTGATATTATGGTATTTGTGCAGAGTAACAAATGTTTACAGTGAAGGATCGTGGGGTTTGGGGTGTGCAATGCCTTGTCCTGTTTAAAAACCCACTGGCATGCAGCCCTGCACACGTGGCCCACAGCCCTTGGGCTCTGCTGAGTCCCTGCTGCCAGGTCACAAGTTTGTTTTGTGTTAAATATGAGCTGTTCTCTGTTCCTGTAATGAAGATGAATATGCAATAAATCACATATGGGAACCAACCCAGAGACCTTCTTGCAGTGCTATTCCCAAAAGGCATTTCATAATTTATCCTAACATGCAGTATGTTTAAAACAGCCAGGAGAGCAGGATTGGCCTAGCGTTTTCTCCTTTCAGGAGATTTCTGATGTGAAAGACCAAGCAGCGACAGTCTGAGTTGGCTCTTGAGGACATCTCAGCTTTGACCCTTCTGTTATACTCAGCTGGGCTGCAGTGGTGGTCCTGCAGCCTCTAGCCCAAGCCTCCTCATGCCAAGAAGAAAGCTCCTTCCCTAGTGGGGATCAGGGCTATTCCCCTACCACGTGGGGCTTGATTGAACCTGTGCCACTCTTGGGAGGTGGTGATGCTGATCCTACATCTGAGGAGGATTGATGGGATGTCAGGGAAATGAGGTTAAATGTCAGCTGGCTAATCATTTAAACATCTTTTCTAGTCAGCTTAAGAAATCCCACCAACTTTTTGTGCTTCCCAGCTGTCAATATTACTATTTCTTTCTCTTCCATCTAGGTTTCTTCTCCTTCTTCCCTGTAGTGTGTAATTCATACCTTGCTCTTGCCAAATCAGCACTTTCTGGATGCTAGTTGCCTGTCTGACATCCAGGGGCCCCGATTCTGGTGCACAGCTTTGGTCGTTCCCCCAAAACAAGCAATGGCTAACACTGATTGCTTCAACACGTGATATGATTGAGTAACCACTACTGGAAGGACAAAATACCTAGGGGCTTGACTTCTGGTGATTAACACCTGTGGCATGGCAAACACAGCTCTGGCAAGTCCTGGTCTCCAGCTTGAGCTCATGAAGCAGCAGTGGCTCCACTTCTCTGTCACATGAGGGTCAGCAAGTCACAGAGACAGGCTCTTGGGCTTTGCTGGGCAGGGAGGCCATAGGCAGGGCATAGGGTGGCTGCTGTCCGCGGTGACAGTGAGCAGCGCCTATGGAAGGCTGACAACACTGCACAGAGCTTGTCATCGTGGGGAGCGGTGGCGGATGCTGCAGAGGCTCTGCATCAGTGAGGAATGCATGCTATCAGACCTACCCGGGTGGGATAAAGGCAGAGCCTCCCAGTTATTCCCTTTGTTTTGCTCACTGTGCTGCTTTTAATTGCTGTGTCTCTCTACAGGCTGTGCCTTGAAAGCTGAGGTGGGGCAGTGGGAGCAGCGGGTGCTGTTCACTGGTGGTTGAGCACTCCCCCAGCCGCAGGATCCTTTAATTCTCCTGAGGGCTGCTGCCAATCCGCGTGGTTCTGCTCCATGAAATGAATGAAGTGACTCTATGGGAATCTGCTTAAAAGTAGCAACTATCACCTAGCAAGAGCTTGGGCCTGGGGCCTGGAAGGTGCTGCAAGCCAAAAGCAGCTCTGTTCAGGGTGGTACCAGAGCGGCAGTTCTCTGAGCATTAATGTTTTTGCTTTGTGAAGAGTCTCTCAAGACGCAAGATAAATGCAGCTTAGTGAGGGGACGAGTCAACTTCCATGTCGCATGTGTTTGCCCATCTGGCACAGTGTGTCCTGTCTCTGACTGGGGTCCCTTGTGTGCTGCCGCAAGGTGGGGTACAGCACCTCGGTGGGCATGGAGCCGTGGTGAGCAGCTCACAGTGCCTACCTGTGAAGCACTAGGCCAAGGCCAGGGCTTGTCCCCAGGGCTTTGTGCTGTGACTGCGAGCAGTGCCAGCCAGGGCAGGCCAGTCCCTTGGGCTGCTGTGGCTGGTGGCAGTCGGGCTGATGGTGCACAGGCCCAAAAACCCCTGAGCGAGTGGACCCGAGCCGCCTCTTGAGCTCCCTGCGGGCAGCAAGTTCATGGATTGATTTCCTTTGTATCCTGCAGGGGACATCACGTGGATTGCCTGGTGCCTCGGTTTTCTCTTCAGCAGCACTGGCAAGAGCCGTTGTTACTTCCAAACTGTCCTCGCTGCTTTCCTTTATTCCCTCTGATGTAAACCAACTGCTGAGAGGCCGGTTTGCTCCACGGTGCAGCATCTCACAATCAGCCTTTGATTCAGTCTCTTCATTTATTAGTTTGGTTCCAATACTTTTGTCTCTGACTTGGATCTGTTTATTCTCCTTAGCTCTTTTAGGTCACATTAATTTGTTGTGTCTCGCCCCTAATCTCCCATGCATTAGCTGATTCCTGTAGCTGGTTTTTCTGATGGAGTAGGTATCACACTTGTACTGGGATTCAGGCATTTAGTCTTATTATGACATATTCATTTTCATTCACCAAGTTTGCTACATTTCCTAGAAATTTTAAAATAAGAATCACTACTAATTTCTCTCCCCTCCAGTGTTTTTGTGGGTTTTTTTCTTTTGTTTTGGGATTTTTTTTTCCTGTTTGTTTTTTTTATTATTATTATTTTTATTTAATTTGGCAAACCCACAGCTCTGTTCTGTGACACTGCTTAACAGCCAGTACAACTGTTTTTTAATCCAAGTTCCCTTTTTATTTCCTTCTGGTAGCTGAATGTCAGATGATTTATCTCATGTACCATTTTCTTTTCTCTAGGGTCTGAGGATTATTAAAAATGCAAGAGAAAAAAAATGAACAAGTTCTGGTTTTAACTGAAAAGAATATCCAATATTTAGAACTCTAGTATTTACTAAAGTAGGCTAGAATAATATTTTACAGTAAGTCAGATGCCACATTTCAGCTACAATTAAACTGTGCAACTAAATAACATTTTGAATGTGAGTGAACACAAATTAGTAATGCAGTCTTAGTTTTCACCAGCTGAAATTTTGAACTCCTTGTCTTTTATCTCCTTATTACAAGGAACTACAGTAAATGGTATGCTGTCCCAGAGATGGTGTCCTACAGAAAATGGTGTGCTGTGACTTGGACTGCAGTGTGACTTTTTAGCATCCCTTGATTTGTTCAAACTGATGATTGACTGAATCATTTTATTTTGTGCAGACCTGGTTTGTGTATGATTATAAATGAGTCTGGCAGTGGTGCAGCTTTGGGTGTAGAAGTGGGGAAGAGCTGGACTCTGGACATGGCCAGGAGGGATTTTTCAGGATTGCTCTGAGCCAGACCTGCTGTGTTTTTTCTGAGGTCTCAGTTGCTGCTGATAGATGTCCTTTCCATCCCTGGAGAAGCCAAAATGAAAAAAAGGCTAGAGGGAAGTGGGGGACAAATGAAAAGTGACTTGGTGTCATTTTGTTCTGCGTGCAGATGTCAGCAGCGCTGGTTAGCCAAGGCTGCTCTGCACTTCTTTCCAGCATTTTCCTTGATTCTTAATACAGCAAGGGGAGAAGAAATAGCGTTCCTCCAGTGAGTGTTGGAAAATGGTTTTCCTACTTCACTACATTTAATTGCCATTTAAAGTTTCTCACAAATGTCTTTTTTCCCCAAAGCTAAAAAATACCATCTGTCAGTAGATGTTGTTGGGTTTTTATACTGATATTTTATGTGCAGTACTATTGGCATCATTCAGTAATGTTTGTTTTCTTTTTTTAACAATATAGGAAAACGTTAGTGGCAGACAGGTTTTAATGTCTGGTGTTGGACTGCAAACCTTCCACCCCCAGAGATGGGTTTTCTAGGATGGCTCAGAGAGGCTTTCTGTGTGCAACTCTCCCTCTGCCTGGCCCATTAATTGGGGTAACCGTATGTGCACTCTACTAATGATTTGTCACGCTATGCAAACAACAGCCTCTGAAGGGAACAAGGGATCAGAGCAGTATGTGTTTGTGGTATCAAAACCTGTCTGCCTTCGTCTAAATTCCCCATGCATCACTTAGGAGAAATAAAGCAAATATATGATACAACAAAGGCCCCTAAAAATACATAGTGAAACCTGTGAAAAAGAACAGCCAAAGGATTTTTTGGTCTGAAAGCTGTCCCTGCACAGTAATTTGCAAGATAGTTTCCAGTCCCATCTGCTGTCAGGCACTGCCCCTGATTCAGTGCTGTGGCTCAGATCCACAGTTGCTTGGGTGTCTAACCAGCAACTCCTGGGTCTCCACAAGTTTCCATGTATGTGAGCACTTGCGTTTTGTCAAGAATCTCCACTGCAGGAAGCATAATTCTGTCTTTACCTGGCACTCAAATTGTTTATCCTTTTGAAAAAAAACCCCTTACAAATAGGGTTTGTAGAGGCTGTGCCATCAGAATATGAAAAAGCACTCCTAAGCCATTTTTGTAGGGGCGGGAAGAAAATGTCGTGATTTTAAAGCAATCTGTTGATAGGTATTCTTGGGTGTACTGATGGCATTCCAGTCAGCCAGCTGGCCTCAAAACCTGAGCCAATAGTAGTATATGTGTTACAAAACTTTAAGCAGGACTGTTGCATGGCAACTGCTTAGCTAACACTTGTATTAGTGGATTCCTTTGAGAATTTTCTAGGTTTTTCAATGCTTGATTGAAAAAAAAAATAAATTAAAGCTTACCAGCAGCTACTCAGTCATCTGCATTTTATGTCAAAATGAAAAAGAGAAGGGTGATTCCTTACCAATGGCAGTGAAATGCATATGGGAATGGAAGAGAAATTGTGAAATGATGTTCTTCAGCTCAGGTGCCACTGGGAGCTGCCAGCAGAGGTTTAGCTGAAGGAGTGCTGGACATGTACTTAAAGCTACATGGGGCATTTCTAATTGATGGGATCCACTTTTTCCATCAGTATTTACAAAAGAAGAGTGAATGGCAACGAAGGTTTGCCCCAGCAGCCACCCCAGCTTTTCTCTGCTGTAGAGGTAAATCTTCCCTGATATGTCTGCTAACATTTTCAAGATGAGCCCACAAAAAACAGAATTGTGGTTCCTGGCTGCCTGCCATTTGATAACAAATGCTGCATTCCTCTGCCTGCACTGCAGCAATTCAGGCCTGTCGGCAAGGATGCTGCCAAGCCTCTGACCTGGCTGTGTGAAGTCAGGTTTGCATTGCTATCATTTTCACTGATGGTCTATGAACTTGGAAGTGCTGTGGAGGACAGCCTGCCTTCATCTTGGGGATTGCCAGTTGTGCAAGAGGTGTGTGTGGTTTCATCTGGCATTGTAGCCTGTGTCCTGGGGACAGACTTTAGAAGGACAGGAGGCTGAGAGAGCCATTCTCCTGTCTGGCCAAGTACTGCTTAAAGCAACATGGAAGGGTTTAAGAGGAGAGGGGGGCAAGGAACAAAAGTTTTTATGCTACTCAGCTGCAAAGCCCCAGTCCAGCTACTACCACAAGTTACTTTACAGACTTCACCTTATGCCTTTGGGGACTACGGTACCCCCTGATGCTGGGCAGGCAGAGACACAGCAGTCCCTGAGAAGGTGCCAAAGTGAGTATCCACATGAGTATGGCCAATTAGTGGTGGTCAGTTATTAGTCCTTAGGATGGCTGTACACTTGCAATGAATTGCAGCCATTAGGGCTTGAATCATTCCCTTCCTGTCCCCTGGCTCTGAACAAACGGAATCCCCTAAGTTCCTGGGTAGCCTCTCAGCAAGTGTGTGCTTATCACTAAGCCTGCACAGCAATGGATGTTACCCAACGCACATTAATGGGTCCCAGTGTGCAGCTGAATCAGGATTATAGACTTCCAGTGTTACTGTGATATGCACCGATTGTGGTGAGCAGTTATGATGTTAGTTAATGGACAAGTTTTGTTAATTGCCTTTGGGAGTATTTTTGTTACATTCCCATGTGAATTTATATTTCCACTGCAACTTACTAAGGAGTTGCAGTACTGGTTTAATCTCAGGGATGCAGTTACACAGTATGCTGTAGGCTTTAATATCAATTGCTTTGCCTGTACATGCTCATGTGTTAGCTGATTTTTCAGAGGACATGATGATGTAAGCCTACACATCTGAGGTGAAGATAAAGCCCTTAATCTGGCTGTAGTTTTGGTTACCTAAAGCACTTTAGGAACTTGGATTCAAAACATAGATTTAAAACTGCAGTGAGTATGCACAAAAGTATTCCAAAGCATTCCTGAAACCACTATGAATAAAATGGAAGTGAATGAAACATGATAGCTAATAGGGTGCGTGAAGTTTGAACGCAGGACAAGCATTTCAGCCAGACCTTAGAGATCAAGGCTAATGTGTATGAAGCTGAACATCTCTGTCTACAGAATGGGCTGGATTTCAAGGATGCAGAAGGCCTCACTGACCCATCAGAGATGGCTGGAGTCAACAGAGAGAGTGATCTGCCTGCTTGCATGGATGGAATTGCAGGCTCTCCCTTCCTCCCTTCCAGAAGCTGTATAGTGACAGCAGGAGCACCCCTGTCCTGAGGAGGGGTGTCAGTAGCTGAAAACTTCTCTGCCACATCCTGGGAGTTCCATTTACAGAGAAGGCTTTGTCATTTGCTCGCACAGCGTGAGGGGTCAAAGCTGCAGGAGACTGAGCAGGCCTTGCTGTTTTGCAGGACAATGATTCCTGTGACTGAGTTCCGGCAGTTCTCGGAGCAGCAGCCGGCGTTCCGGGTGCTGAAGCCGTGGTGGGATGTGTTCACGGACTACCTCTCGGTGGCCATGCTGATGATCGGAGTGTTCGGGTGCACGTTACAGGTAAATCAAAGGGCACAGAAGCGTGGCGGGTGCTCTTGGGGCTGCTGAAAGAACACCACAAATGAGGAAGGGCCTTGGAAGGATGGTGTCCCATCTTGTTTTATCTCTTGGGCTCACCATGAACAAAGCAAAAATGTGCTGGTCCCAGGATTAAAGCTGTTTAAGTAGCAACATCAAATAACACAGACCAGACTTTCAGCAGCTGTGAATCAGCAGACTTGCACTAGAGTCAATGGAACTGTGCCAACCAAGATAAGAACTGTTGGTTTGGCTGGTGTCTGGATTGCCGTTTTCACCTCAGTTTGGCATAACAAAACAGATTATAAACTTCAGTTCTTACTTGTTACCATTTTGCTGTTTGAAGGTTTAAAAAATGTAATTTTGCAATTCCTGTTTATTTGGCAAATGTTAATATTATTTCTGTCATTATGCTTTAAAGAGATTTGAAATTAATGTGCTGATTTTATTAACACCACCCACAGCTAATATTACGTCTCTTCCATTCCAAAATGTCTCTGAGGATGCTGACACATAAACAATTGACATTACTGTCAGTCAGTGTTAGTTACATTTTGCTGAAGAGCCAAAAGCAGAAAAGAAATGAAAACTACTTTTTGGGATGGCTCCACAAAAATATAAAGTTACAGTACGGATTCAAACATGGATCTCACATTTCTTGGCATGACTTTGAAACGGAGCTAAAGGGACACATTGACAGAGCTCTTATTTCAGAGGAATTTGCTCACTTACATGGCCTAGGATTTAGATACACTATGTCTCAAATTTCACATGAAATCAATTGTGGTTTTGCCTGTATTTTCCATTCTCAAGTGTTTTCAGTTGATACAACATTCATGTTTAAAAATCTCTTTATATTGAGCTGAATTTTGCATTAGTAGATAAGTGTTTGCTTAACCACACAAAGTAAATCATCTGTTATCTGTTTTAAGTTTACCTGCTTGATTGGAGAAAGCACACTGGAAAACAATGAGTGGAAAGACTGAAATAATAGACACAATTTTTTTATTCCAGCTTATTTTGAGATACATAAATCCAGGATGTAAGTAAGGATGTATATCACAGTAGTGTTTACAGACACAGATTAACTACAGAGGTTTTTGATGACAATAGTTATGGCACTGATACTGTTCAAAACACATGTGGTCTTATCTCAGCATCTCACTACACCAGGGTGGATCATCAAGGATCATCTGATTTTGGTAGCTCTTATTGCATACCTTATATTTAGTGCTTTCAACAGCCATGATGTCAAAGAGTACATCTACACTACAACACGTTCTTAGTTTGGGCTAATCCCAGTTAGTCATTCAGAGCAAGTAAGAGAGCTCCTTGATTTATCACATGGATTAGCATTTTAAATTCAGACCTGTAGGGAGCCTTGCATTGAACTCAGAACTGTTATCCTAAATTAAACCAAAGGTGATTGGTCCCTAAACACACTCTGACCTCAGTTTGTCAACGTGGATGACCATCCCAGATGAAGAAAATTGCTTGTTTGGTTTTTTTTATAGACGGACTCAAGAACAGAGCTAGATTTTTTCCCCCAGCTATGTAGTCCATCCTACAGAAACCTCCAGTAGAGAGGGACTTTGGACAAGGGCATGTAATGATAGGACAAGGAGTAAGGGCTTTTAGCTGAAAGAGGGTAGGTTTAGATTAGATGTTAGAAAGAAGTTCTTCACTGTGAGGATGTTGCGGCAGTGAAACAGGTTCAAGTTCACAGAGAAATTGTGGATGCCCCATCCCTGGAAGTGTCTGAGGCCAAGCTGGATGGGGCTCTGAGCAGCCTGGTCTTGTGGAAGGTGTCCCTGCCTATGGCAGGGTGATGGAAGTAGATGATCTTTAAGGTCCCTTCCAACCCAGATCATTCTATGATTCTATGAGGACTCTATGTATGTGTATGAGAAACTAAATAAAATTTCTGTCCATGAACACACAAATGCCATCAAAGAACTGAGCTTATCTGTCTTTATTATGACTGAAGATTAATAATGTCCCAGCAATAGATATGCTCACATTAGCTCTTTGTCAGCCATTTTTGGTGTGATAAGACATCACAGTGTGAGAGTACAGCCACATGAATGCAGTTGTGCTGCTTTCAAGCCTAATCTATCTCTGAACATCATGTAGCTAGGGTGAATACACCTGGCAATCACAGTCTGTGTCTGGGGAGAGCAGTGCAGGAGATCCCTGGTCTTTTCTGGAAGCATTCCCCACATTTCTCCTTTTTCTGGATTGTCTCAGTGCCCTCTTATTCAAATTATGGAAAGCTAACCATAGATACAAAGCAGTGGCCTAGTTCTTGGCATATGGGACAAGTGTCTTGTTGCAAATAATAAGAGCACAGCCTGTGGGGCCAAGGAGCAGGCTGTGGGGGGGAATGCCTGGCAGCTGGAGGTACTCCAAGGACAGCTACCCATTGGTGCTGCCACCATGGTTTGTACATCAGTTCAAAAGATACCTTTTTGTGTGTTCCAGGTCATGCAAGACAAGATAATATGCCTTCCAAAGCGTGTCCAGCCTTGCCAGAACCAATCTAATAGTTCAAATGGGTTTAACACATTACCAGATACCACCCCTGTTCCACCACCGAAGCCATCCACCCCTCCAGCTACAGTTGAAATGAAAGGACTCAAGACTGATTTGGACCTTCAGCAATACAGCTTTATCAATCAGGTGTGCTATGAACGGGCTCTGCACTGGTATGCCAAGTACTTCCCTTACCTTGTCCTTATACACACCCTGGTCTTCATGTTGTGTAGTAACTTTTGGTTCAAATTCCCTGGATCAAGCTCCAAAATTGAACACTTCATTTCAATACTTGGGAAATGTTTTGATTCTCCCTGGACAACGAGAGCTTTATCTGAAGTATCAGGTGAAGACTCTGAAGAGAAGGATAACAGGAAGAACAACATTAACAAGTCTAATACTACTCAGCCAAGCACTGAAGGCACTTTGGTCAAGACACAGTCTTTAAAATCAATCCCTGAGAAGTTAGTTGTGGATAAGGGAACACCCGGGGCATTAGATAAAAAAGAAGGTGAACAGGCCAAAGCACTGTTTGAAAAGGTGAAGAAATTTAGACTGCATGTTGAGGAGGGTGATATACTCTATGTCATGTATGTTCGCCAGACTGTACTTAAGGTAATTAAATTCCTTATTATTATTGCTTACAACACAGCACTTGTCTCAGAAGTTAATTTTACAGTAGTCTGTAACGTTGATATTGAAGACATGACAGGATACAAGAATTTTTGCTGTAATCACACAATGGCACATCTGTTCTCTAAACTTTCTTACTGCTACCTGTGCTTTGTAAGCATCTATGGCCTGACATGCCTTTATACGCTGTACTGGTTGTTCTACCGTTCCCTGAAAGAATATTCTTTTGAGTATGTTCGGCAAGAGACGGGAATCGATGATATCCCAGATGTCAAGAATGACTTTGCTTTTATGCTTCATATGATTGATCAGTATGATCCTCTCTACTCCAAGCGCTTTGCTGTCTTCCTGTCTGAAGTCAGTGAAAATAAGCTGAAACAGCTGAACCTAAACAATGAGTGGACTGCAGATAAACTGCGACAGAGGCTACAGACAAACTCCCACAGCCATTTGGAGCTGCAGCTTTTCATGCTTTCCGGACTACCAGACACAGTGTTTGAAATTACTGAGCTGCAGTCTTTAAAACTTGAAATAATTAATAATGTAATGATACCAGCAACCATTGCACAGTTGGACAATCTCCAGGAGCTCTCATTGCACCAGTGCTCCGTGAAGATCCACAGTGCCGCCTTGGCTTTTCTGAAGGAGAATCTCAAGATCTTGAGCGTCAAGTTTGATGACATCAGAGAACTTCCACATTGGATGTATGGCCTCAGAAATTTGGAAGAGCTCTATTTAATTGGCTCCCTAAGTCACGATATTTCTAAAAACATTACACTGGAGTCTTTTCGGGAGCTTAAAAGTCTGAAAGTTCTTCACATAAAAAGTAATTTGTCCAAAATCCCACAATCTGCAGTCGATGTTTCAAGTCACCTGCAAAAATTGTGTATCCATAATGATGGCACTAAGTTAGTGATGCTCAACAACCTGAAGAAGATGGTCAACCTGACACAGCTGGAATTGGTTCATTGTGATTTAGAGCGCATACCTCATGCAGTCTTCAGTCTTCTCAGTCTTCAGGAATTGGATCTAAAGGAAAACAACCTCAAATCCATTGAAGAAATAGTAAGTTTTCAACATCTGCGAAAATTGACAATTCTAAAGCTGTGGTACAACAGTATAACCTACATCCCAGAGCATATAAAGAAACTCACTAGTCTAGAGCGGCTTTCCTTCAGCCATAACAAAATAGAGGTTCTTCCGTCCCACCTATTCCTATGCAACAAAATCAGATATTTGGATTTGTCTTACAATGACATTCGCTTTATCCCACCTGAAATAGGAGTTCTGCAGAGTTTACAGTACTTTTCCATTACTTGCAACAAAGTGGAGAGCGTGCCAGATGAACTATACTTTTGCAAAAAACTTAAGACTCTGAAAATTGGGAAAAATAACTTGTCAGTCCTTTCACCTAAAATTGGTAATTTGACATTGCTCTCCTACTTGGATATTAAAGGCAATCACTTTGAAATCCTCCCACCTGAGCTCGGTGAGTGTAGAGCTCTGAAGAGGACTGGTTTCACTGTAGAGGACAACTTGTTTGAAACTTTGCCTTCTGATATCAGGGAGCAAATGAAAGCTGAATAACTTCTTCTTGCTCAGTTTTACAGAAATAACACTTCTACCAAAAGCGGTTTAGAGAATGCATACTCCGAATATGCATTTAATTTGTCATTGTTTTTTTTTTCTTTTTCAAATCCTTTCTGTACAAACAAATTTGGAGTAAGGACTACATATATTTTTAAATAAAATTTTCTCATATTTTTTCACTGTTTTAAGGTATTTTTAAGTTTGTTTTGCCCTGAGAACAAGGGCATCTGTAACTTAATTATTACTGGTAAAAGTAAATGATTTTGTCTGCTGTTTTTTCTTTCCATTTCCTAATCCCACCTGGGAAACTGTGTTTAAGATGTATGCTTTGGGTTGCATAGTTTGTAATAGATTATGATATTGTCTTCATGGTTATTGTTAATCCCTTAGGACATGGTCTTCAACAGGTGGTGCTGCAGGTGTTGAATGCCTTGTTTCCTCTTCTTCAGTGGCAGTAGAAGGTGTTCAGCATCTAAGAAGATCAAATCTAGGCTGACAATCCCTTTTTACTTACAACAGGGTTTTCTCAGATGGTCAAAGCAAGTAGAAAAGGTTCTTTCTGTATTTTAATAGGTGAGAGGGAACATGCAGGACTCTTTCAGGGCCTATTGGCAATTCAGTCTGGCTGCCCATTCACACACAGCACTGAGCAGGAGGCACTCTGCTGTTTCCTCTGGTGCAGGAAGAGTAATGTCACAGTTCACAGTGGAATCGGGACCAAAGTGACTCATGTTGAAGGTTTTCCTAACAGTGCAATGGGATGTGGCTGCCCATTTCCTACTAACTTGAGTGGAAGGAGTGCAATGAACTCACCGTATTGGAAATGTCAACTCAGCAAGATGAAATGCTGTCTTGAAAAACCCCATCCTCCTTTAAACACCCAGTGCTGCAACAGAGAAAGTGCTCTCTGCCCCCTCAGCCCATTTCCCCAGCAAATTGCTTGGCACCTTCTAGGAATGGGATCCAGAAAAAGCACAATCATACTTAGTCCGTAAAGCTTCTGACAAGGAAATAGCCTCTAATATGCTCCTTGACTTAGCTTGGGTAGCATAAAACCAAGCTCAGCACAGGAACATTTGCAGATTTGCAAAAATGAGATTAAATGAATACATGAACTTCTCACAAGTCTCAGCCTACCCAGCATACCCAAGGAGAGCGATAAAGGCTACATTTTCATCTCCCAGAGAATAATTAAATTGGAAATCCTACAGTTGGAAGTTTGCTTTTTAAAATAATGTAATCTCCAATGATTGTGCATCAGGTTGGGAACTTTATCCTCTGAAGCCATGTTCAGCTGTTTATTTAATCCAGCCTTTTGATTTCTTTTAGTCAGGTTTCAGGGGGATGTGCTGCTCATAAGCTAATTTAAGCTAATCAAAAGTAGTAAAATACTTTGCTGGGAGGAGATCTCATCATCATATCCCATAACACATACTTGAGTCAGATGCAGGCACTAGATAAATGTTTCACAAGAGTATCTAGGAATAAGTCCTTATTTCTCTAGGAGGCAATGCTGTTCATAAACTGCAGAAGTTGAATTGCTGATTGTTTAAATTTATGTAAAATATTTGACAGTTGTCAGATTGGTTGCTCTTACACGTTTTTTAACTGCTGTTGTGTGTCTTGAGCTACAGTTAATCTGAGTTCTTGAGCTTGGTACAAAAGCATACAGTTGGTTTAAGAGTATGATTTATAAAGGTGGCGAGACAGACTACAATGAGAACTTCCTCATTAATCCAGGGTGTGCTATGCAATTTGGTGTGTGGTCTTGCCACAGTACCAGGTCAGACTAATTTTTTTGTGCTTGGCTATGTTCTGGAGAAGATCCAAGTGATTAATCAAAAATGGGTCAGGCATGAAGGAATCAAATCAAGCTTTTTTAAAGGGGTTTGATTTAGTTCTACTGAACACCTATAATTGATCTAGCTATTGCAAGAGCTACCCTTACTCGTGTGTGGAATGCACTTACTGGAACAGCTTGAAAGCATATATATTCTAAATGTATTTCACTTTGATGTTATGTGAGGAAGAGAAACATTTCATTGCTCATATTAACCTAATTATGTAAACCAAAGTGCTGTTGTCCCTGATGAATGTAAACTGTTTGAAATGTCCAGGTAATTGGTGGAGCTGTATAGTTCTCTTACTTAGATTTTAAATATGGGATTACGTTTAAAGTTTTTTTAAAGGTCTTTATATTCCTAGATGTAGCATTTTAAATCCCTAATTTATTATGTGTCTAATGTTGTTTCATGTGTAGTTTGTGGTCTGGTTTCTGAATGGAAGTTATGCACACCTCATAACTGAAGGTTGGAGATGTGTTCTATGCCATTTTTGTAAATACATCACTTAGGGGATCTGGGGCTTTGTTTGTTCCTGATTATATTTATACCAGTGTAACCCTCATGTGGACACAGTTACATGAGTATAAAGTGCCTTGTGCTGGCATATCTTTATTCACTTCACTAGGAATAAACTATACTGGTCTAAGCACTTTCACGCTAATAACTGTATCTTTGCCAAGGGTTTGGTCAGCTGAGACAGCTTCGTCAGTCTGACAGCTCAGTGTCACCAAAAAGGGGCAGCTCCCTCCTCCTCCCATGCTCCCTATTCCTCCCAACATGTTCCAGCTGCTTCTCATGTACCTTTACAGGTCTGGTGCTGGTCTGATCCCTCCACAGGACAAATCAACTTTTTAAGCTAGCAGAAAACGATGCCGGTCTAAAGGAGGGACTAATTTTCTGCTGGATCAGAAAAGGATTGGATGGACACTAGGGTGGGAGTAACAAAGGGACAGGACTCTGCACCTGGGGTCTGTACAAGGAGAAGGTGGGGCAAGTCCCTTTGCAGATGCTAGGTCAGTTCATCATCTTGCCGAGCCATGTGCTTGGAAAACTGTGCTGTTTTGTGTATAGCAGAGTTAGGCAGCTTGGCTTTTGTGCGCAGACAACCCTCAGGCTCACAGTGGATGATAAAATATCACATTACTGTTAATTTCTTAATGACACAAACTCAGGTAGCTGCACTGTTGACTTTTCTAAACTTCTTACTGCCTATTCTGGGGTGTATTTTCCAAACCCATATTACAGTAACTTAGAAATGAGTCAGCTGAGGGAGGATTTTTTCCTAATTCTCTATAACATCCAGGAAAATATGTAAAAGTGCCATATTTACTCAGTGAATCATGTACTGCTCATATGTATATTCACATGCAATTCATACTAGACTTTTCTGTGACCAATAGTATTTGACTTAGAATGGATGGACATTTTGTGGACAGTACTTTAGCATGGTTTGTATATATACAAGGAGTATATATAACTACTTATATTAATCAGGTGCCTAACAAGTATGACAGTTCCAGAATTTAAACAAGGCATTTTTTCATTATTGCTCAAAAATAATAAAAATCTTCCTTGATGACAGAATTAGAGATGACAAAGATGACATCAAAAGTGAGAAGACAACCTTCATAATATGTTGAGCCTGACAAGCAAAACTACTTTGTGATCAAAATCTGGAGATGTGCATCTCCCCCTCCAAATTAGAATGGATATTTGTGCTGACCTCATGCATCCAGCCAACCCAACAACTTATGCAAATTCTGATTGGAAAGTGCCTGCTCCAAGTCTTATATCACTTTTCTGGCACTTCAGTAATTCATGTGCTTAAGTGCTGATGAGTCCTGTAGGAATGCCAAGAAAAAACTTTGAAATTTGACCAAATGGATAAACTTAATTCTGCAGCAAGAATCTTAATATGATAATAGACCTGCATAGTGTTACATTGCAATATAGTACACCCAGAAAAAAACAGAAATAAAATGCTTTTTTGTAATAATGACCGTTGTCAGACTGCAATGTGATTATTTGTTTGGGAAACACTTTGTTTCTGGGTTACCTAAAGATCAAACATTACCATCTTTTGGGTTTGGTCCCTTGGGAGGGAAATCAAGAAAATATGCTTTAAAAAACATTGTTATACTTGACAGGATTTACAGCTGCATGGTCTTGCTTCCTGTGCACCTCCTTCCATTCCCTGACTCCAACAGCCAGCAAAATGGCCAGGAAAAAAGCCATTCCTGCTGGAGCAACTCCCCCGCTGTGGTTTCTGTGCTCTGCCAGGGCTTGGGGGGGATTCTGGGAGCCCTGCCAGCCTCAGCCAGGGATGTGAGGGCTCTTTCCTCCCCCCATCATGTGCCTGCGCTGCCAGGGAAATGGTGCTGTTAGTCCTTGCATCTGACATACTCCCCTATAAATCTGAAGAGATTTGGAGATTGCTCCAAAGGCAGTTGGGATGTTTTCCTCATTTCTGTTTCTTTAAGTTGTAAGGAATAATGTGTTTCAGTTTTGGTGTTTCATGCCAAGACAGCACTGTCCTGCCAGGATGGAGCAGGAATTACTTCTCTCTGGTGCTTGTGGTCCCAGTGGAGGGAGGAGAGTGGTAAGCACAGCAGCCTGAGTTGGCTTTGCCTTTGGATAAGCCCTCACAGGGAGCTTGCATGGGGATATGCTGCCCCTGGGGCATGGTAGGCTTCACAGAAGAGTCGAAGGAGATTTCCTGACAGGGCCTGCTTTTACCTCCATGCTGTTCCTTTTGAAAATGTGGAGGGCTGGGAAAGCTGGTCCACTCCTCGCAGCGCTACTCCTTCCCACTGGTTCACCAGAGATACCATCTCAGGGCCACATCCAGAGGGATGGGAACCCTGGCACAGATGTAACCACCAAGGGGATCCCTGTGACAACGTCAGCTGCTGGTGAAGATGTCACCCTGTTTATTGAGTGTGCTGGTAGTTGGCCTGAGGTAGCTGAGCCCTGAAAACCTCTTTTTTCAGTTTCCAGAATATGTGTGCTTGGGAGTGGGATTTAACTAGAGCAGGTACCGTGCCCAGGGGACTGCCAGGGCACAACCCCACCAGCAGCTATGTCCTCTCCTTCCCAGCAAGCAGCAGTGCTAGGGCCAGTGTGTCCTTCACTTCATGCCAGATGGCTACTGGAAATTGCCTGTAGCCATGTCAGTTTGTTTGTATGTGTTCATATATTGCACTTGAGAAATGCACTATGTGCTTTGATAAAAAAATTGCATGAGTGTCCTCTTTTCTCCTTTGGTCATACACGAAGTCCTGAAGATTCAGATGAAAAATAGTTTCTGTTTTTCTTATTTTTCCTCTGTGATTGCCTCAGAAATACCCCTCCGACCAAGGGTGCAGGGTTCCCCCCCGCCACCTCCGTCCCCATGAGGAGCAGGTGCCTGGGAGCAATGGTGCACAGGCAAAGGCTGGGAACACTGCAGGAGCATGGATGCAGGAGGGCAGGGGTGGGCAGGCAGTGTCCCACCAGCAGGGCAGCTCAGCACAGCAGCTCTCTGCAGGTTCACCTCTACCCACGGATGCCTGGCACACCAGGCTCAGCTCCCCATTTCCCATCACACGGGCTGCTCATCATCATGCTCTTTTCTGTAACACTGGGTGCAGAGGACCTGAGGGACAAATCTGGGCTGGACCTGCCCTATTCCCACTGGGATTGAGAAGGCTGCTGTGTCATGGGGGAACATGACGTTGGCAGACCATGCAGTGGATAGCAACAGCCCCAGAGCTTCCACATAAGGAAGCCCAGACCAGCATGAGGATGGCACTCCAGTCCTCTGGCTCCAGGCACACATTTGAAGGAGCTTGTGCTGGCAGGGAAGTTGTTCTCAAAAATACAATACCCTCAAGGAGTGAATTAATCATGGACAGTGGGGTTTGATGGCTTTTGGTGAGGGCCAGATTCCCAGGTACCACCATGGGCAGCACTGGCAAGGTGTGTGATCCCAGGGGTGTGGAGTAAAACACCTGCGTTGCAGGCAAGCTTGAACCATTCTACTGTCAAGAATTATTTCATCAGTCCATCCTCTCCCCTGCTGCCAAGCTTATGAAGATGCACCCAAAGCAGAGGGTATGGGGACCACATCCAGCAGCGTCCTTCTTGTGACAAGGTGGCAGTGGCATGGACATTGAGAATGGCAATGGCAAGATGGTGCTTCCTTCCAAACCCCTCTCACTGGGCCAAATGGGACATTAGTGACCATGTCCCTTTACAGTGCTGCAATTATACAAAAGGCAGACCTGAGCTACTTCAGACAACTGTGAAGTCCCCCAGGAACCAGACGGAAGTGGCAAGGGAATTTAGGACTTCCAGATGCACCAAGAGCCCCAGAGATTTCAGCAAGGAGTGGTGCAAGTGTTGCTGCCAGCTTGGTACGATACACCAGAGTGTAGATTGACTTGATTTGTTGTGCTTTTACATTGCTGGAGCAAGAGAACAACTAAACTGTCTGTCAGAGGAATTTTGTCAAATTAATTTTATGAACTGTGGTAAATAAGCGTTGATGTTTTTCTGAATTAAAATTGAATTTAAGTGTAACTCTTGTCTCTTGCCAGCTGGGGTCGTGGCACAGTTCGACTGGCTTGTGGAGACTGCCTGCAGTTCTATTTATTTAGTAAAATATTTTGGCAAAGCTCTGGCATCCTGTTTCCTTACTGTGAGCAGAAAGAAGAAAGTAGTTTAAGTAGCACAAAACTTCAGTACAGTCACAAGGTTACCCTTAGGATCAAGTTGTTGGCTACGGCTAGGAGCTACATGAGTTCAGAACAAGTTGCAAACAAAACCACAGAGCAAAGTAATACCCTCAGCAAAGAGTAACTTTGGGAAACTGAAGGAGGAGCAAATACAGGCAGGATTAGTGCTTGGGAGACTTGTGACCTCATTTACTCATCGGTCCCTCTCCCAAGGCATGTGATCCTCTGCAATGCAGGGGTGGAGAATGAGAGGGGCATCCTTACTGTGGTTGGATGCAAGACAGCTGGAAGTAGCAGAGCACTTCTCACCTGTGTTTTGAAGGTGATGCTACCCGTAAGGCAGTTTATTTGCCTACCTGACTGCAGCATCTCTGTGCTGGATGCACTGAGCAGGACTGACAGACTCAAAGGCACAGAATTTATCACTTCCTTTAAATATAAAAAATCTATGGCTACATCCTCACTGCAAGGTCTCAGTGTGCCACCTGTGTCATTTTGGAAAGACTAACCCTTCTTAACTCTCACCAGCAGCATGTCAGAACCCACATGTGGACTCTGAGTGGGCTAAGACATGGTAAATGAATCCCATCACAGGTGTGCTCCTAAATGGTGGCTACAATGCTCCTTAGAAACACAGCCAAACCTTTGGGGGGTGTAACCCCTGTGGCTTCAATGAGCTGAAAGCTACAAAGCTGTGGTCCTGGACATTTTTTTCAAAGCTGAGAGCTTATCAGGGGCATGAATCAGTAGAATAGAGAAGAAAAGTAACTTTCTGAGCTGGCGTGAATGGCTTTGCAAGGCCTGGCACTTGCACAGTGGAAGAGCAACCAAGTGGTCCTGCCAGTTCAGGGCTGGATTGGCCAAGCAGGTAGGGCTGGTTCCTCCTGCCCAAACAGCCCCTTCCAGGAGCTTGGCATGGACACCCTGATAAACTGCTGGAGGAACTGCTGAGCACGTGCTCTGCCTTTGCCAGCAAGTATTTCTACAGAGGTTGTGAAAGTGGAGAGGTACTGCTTCCAAACTGCTGATAGCATCCATTATCAGCAACCAGCTGACAAGGGGCTCAACCCTGTTGGCACCAGCATCCAGGCATCTTGAGCATCAATGATCCAGCTCTGCCACAGTACCTGTGCTGTTCACAGCTCCTGCAGAGCTCCGGGACTCTTTCCCACTGTAACCCACACTGTCCTGTGAGCACCCGTGTACTTGTAGTTGTTTTCTTCAAAAAAAATGATGCTGGAACTTGGTGAGTCCAGCTTGTGCATCAACAGGATCTTGAGCTTGTATCTGCTGCAAGTGGAGCTTTGCCATAAATCTTGCAAAGCAAAAGATTTTTTGGTGGGAAACATGTGAAAGGGACCTGAAAAGAAAATTTAGTGCTTATCAAGCGTCTGAGGGAGGCAAATAAAATCTTGCAGGCCTGAAAAATAGTGAGGTGGTGAAGCAGGGGGCTGCTGCTTCTTGTGGGGTATGAGGATACCCAGGGTGGGGGGTTCTGCTGGCCCTTATGCTCCAAGGCCTCAGGGATTACTGTACTTTTTCAAAAACAGGGCTGCAGCAGCAAGGCAAACTCTTTGTAAGAGAATGTTCTGTCCATGGCAGAGTAAAGGCTTTTACGGTCATTTAAGAGAGCACTGTGGCCTGGGGAGAGAGGGACCAGTGAAAAGGTGTTTTGTTGGGACTTGGATTTTTCCTGGGCTTGTGTTGACGCCAGAAGGGCTGGGGCTCTCCCTTGGCAGGAATGGGGAAATGGAGGAAACAGATGTGTTGCCATGGCAATGCAGAGAGCAGCTGCCGTGGGCACAAGCCTCCTTTTCTGCTGCCACACTGAGAGCCCACACCAGGGACAGTCAGCCCTGCAGTTCCACAGACACCCTCTGACCCCACTGACCCCGGACAATGGGGTGGGATGGGGTGACTGCAGCACCCATATCACCAGCCAGGCTCTCCCTGCTGCCCACCAGCACCAGGGTTGCCAGTAGGACACTTGGGATTTTCATTAAAAATAAAAAAGCCTTTGTTTACTTAAATATCTTTTTTTTTCCCCCTCAGCTTCATCACCCCAATTCCCCTTAGGTAGACTTCAAGTCTTCATTCGTAGGGGGGCAAGAGGTAAGTCAGACTCTTTGGGGGAAGTTACACCTAAATATGAAAAATGTGTCTGCTCAAAACTTGCAGATTCCAGGCATTATTGTCTCTGTGTCCCAGGTCTTGCAAAATATTTATTGATCTTTTTTTCCAGAAAAAAAAAAATTAGTGGGTCACTAGATGATTGAAGTGGTGACTTTCCCAAAACTGGTCTTCTCCTTTGTCAGACTGAAATAGTTAATGCCTCAAACATTGATATTAAGTTTTGCTCATCTTAACAAAAACTGTATAAAGAAGTTACAGCCAAAGAAGCCTCCCTGAAGATACCTGACTGGGACTTTGGACTGAAAGTCAAACTGCTGAGATTAGATAAAGGGAAAACCCATTGTTCAATCACCTGCAAAGAACGTGAGCCAAACCCAGCAGCCATGCTATCATCTCTGGCTTGCTTCGGGGTGGGGGAGGCCATGGCACACAGACCCATTTGCTGGGAGCAGGTTTGCACAGATTCCCCCCAAGCCGAGGTGGGGGGAGGAAGTTTTGGTGTGCTGTAACCTCTGCTCAGGGGCAGGGAACCCACCCTCCCTGACACACACAGGCTGTGGAACCCCCAGCCCTGGGAAGGCCACAGCCACGGGACATTCACCTGAGAGGCAGCTCAGGGGGGGCCTTAATCCATCAAAGGCCCCCGAGGTGCCCCCAGAGTCTCTCCTGGGGCCTTGCACCACAGGACTGCACGGGATGCACAAACCCCGAGTCTGCTGTAAGAGACAATGGCAAACTCCCCCCACCCAGACAGGTGCCTGGGTTTTCCTACCTGGCCTGAGCATGTATTAACCCATCAGATTCTGTGCTTTCCGGGGGGACCTTCACCACCAAGATGACCAGCTGGAGAGGATCAGCGGAGCATCATTGGGATCCATGGAGTGGTGATATTTTCCTTATTCTGTCCCTGTTTCTCTCTTTCTGTCCCCCCCACCTATTTCCTGTTTCTCTCTCTCTCTCTTTATTTCTCTCCTATTTACTATACAATACTATCAAATAAGTCCCATACTATTGTCACTGGCATATGGTCTCATTTGCACCTTAATTTGGACAGGGGCATTTCTAAGAACCTTAGTAATCGGATCATGACACTCTTGTTCTTCTTGGACCCCAAGGCTAGAGCACAGGCCACCAAGGCTGCCTATGCATCATCTCACCAGAGAGGGTAACAAGCTCTAAAACACCAGGAATGAGGACGTGTGGCAGAGGGCAGGTGAGGTGCTCCCAGTGTCACTAATAGCTCTCCTCTCCACGCTGCAGGTGTGCTCAGTCCTGACAGGAACAGGTCCTGTCTTAGTATTTGGCTCAGGATATTTTAAACAGGGATTAGAGGGAAAGGAATAATCACTGGCTGAACTAATCAGTAGGCTCCAGGGGTAGGATGTTCAGTGGTACAATTAGGTCACTCTGTCTCAGATCCCTCATGTGGCACAGGCTGCTTCCTCCTCCTTCAGCTCCTTTCTGCATCCTTTGGCTGGAGTTGGAATGTGAATAGTAACAATTGTGTGATGCTCAATCCCAAGCAGCTAACAGGAGGCGAGAAGTTCCCTACCCAAATGACTTACAGCAGATACCACCATTCCTGGGTGTTCAAGGGTGCTTGATCCCAGTAGCTGAGTGTAACCCTCTGTACAGCCCAGCCAGCTGAAAGATTTTTGCCAGGATTTTAATATCTGCTGAGATACTATCCAAACAAAAGTGAGCAATGTCTCCCCAAGTCAATCATTTATAATGTGTGTGTGGATGTTTTCCCCTGACAGCAATACATTTGAGCCTTAGCCTTATCTAAATCTCATTTAACCAGCTATCCAAGAAAGGTTTAAAAAGTGACTGGAAACTGCATGTAAATCCATCCATTTGAGCTGTAGTTTCATCCAGTACTTATTTAGAAGTTATGCCTGAGAGATCTGCCTAATGTATAAGGGTGTTTTCCTTACACATTGCCTGCCTTGACATTTTTCCATTGGAGATCACTCAGCTGTTGGGGATCTGTGATAATGATGATTTAGAAACAAGGCCAGCAAGGAGTTCAGAGTACAAACAAATGGCCCAAAGCTGCCTCCATGCCAAACATATTTCCATTTTTCATACCCTTTTTCTCTACAGCATAGAAGGCCCATAACACTCTGTAAGTACACATTTACAGTCACTTCAGGCCTCCAAGGGCATCCCATATGAAAACAGCTCTCATTAGGTAAGAAATGTTTCCAGTTCAGGAGCCTTTAAACTGACATCCATTATTGTCATGATTCAATGAGTCTTGCAGCTCTCTCTTTGACCCCATCTTTACATGTGCCTTGGGTGCTCTGGTTACCTTCCAAGATAGCAAAACTGACTCCCTGTTTTTAGTTACATGGTGTCCCCAAGTACTTTGTTTTCAGGCCTTTAATGTATTATTTGGCATGGATGCACAGATAATGCAATAGATGCCAGATTTATTACGTCTTATGGAGATACTGTGAATTTGTTTCCCATTGCAGTCTTCATGGAGAAGTTTATTTATTCTGCAAAATTTCAAAGTGTTCAAATTTAAACATTTTGCTTTCCCTTTTATGGCTGTGAAAAAGAGAGGTGAGACCTCAGGATGTGAGGCTCTTCCGCAGTGTCACTGACAGGCAGCAGATACTACAGAGGCCAGGGGAAACTGAGAACATACCAAACAAAATCTTTTAAGGGTGAAGGGCAGGGTCTGAGGTGAGGAGCTCACTGAGCACTGCTGCTGGTAGATGTAGCAGGAGCTGAGAGGCCTCAGCCCTCACGCACTGCTGCCTTGTGCAGCAGGGGACAGGCAATGTTCCGTCTCTGGATTATGCCCTTTTCTGTGGCGAAAAAGTAGAATTCACTAGAGATGCTGCTGGGGACAGGCTTGGGGAAGTTTCTCTCTTTCCTTTGCTAATTAACTTGCTAAGCACACACTGAGCATGATGCCAGCTATTGCCTCAGGACAGGGGCTGTGTCTGGCCCCAGTTGGGGGCACCCATGGCAGGAGGGCTACCCCAAAATGTTCCTGCCAGGGCTCATGCTATGTATGGAAGTTAGAGCCTGGTACTCAGCATCTCACTTGCTGCCCTAAAACAGCCACCCTGCGACTCTCTGGCATCTCCATCCCCACCTTTGGCATGTGGGGAGCATTTAAAGGATTTTGTCAAGCTGACAAGTGGTGATGTAAAACACTCTGAGGTCCTCAGGTGAAATCCACTGATGAAATAGCCTGTTATTGCTGTGCATCTCTTCAGACTTCCCAGAAAATTGTTCTGGCAGTTCCATGTGAATAATGCAGGCGTGTATGCTGCCAGCAGTATTGGTAAGGGGGTTTCCCACTTTCCAGGTGAAATAGATGCTGATTTGATCCTGGTGAGAGTTACATATACAGCAGACAGTAGTTATTCTGTGTCTCTCCTGGGGGTTTATAGCTGAGTGAAGCTCCTGATCACTAAAGTAAAGCCAGGAGGTGACACAGCACTACAGGAGCCCTTGGCAGTGTAGATGCACCCTGTGTCAGCAATACATCAGTTTGGTTTAATTGCCTTTGGACTTCCTTCCTCTCCCTTCAGCCTCTGCTGCTGAAATGCTGTCTGTGTCCAGCTCTTCACTGCCCCATGGAGCTGGGGGGCTGTGGCTGGTGGGGTCAGGGAAAGCAGAGCACAGCACCGAATGGGTTCCAGGGCAACAGGCCTATGTGGTTTTCTGGGGCAGGGAGCCCAGGCCCTACCCCTTAGGGTATCCCTGCCTGGCTGTGGGTATCACAGCAACCCCAGCCCTGGGGTGTGCACCAGGAAGGGCTTCAGGGACCCAGCTGCAAATGGCAGTGCTGAAAGCCTGGGTAGAAGGGGAAGGAAGTTCTCCAGCTTCTGTGCTTTCTTCAGAATTAAAATCTGATGGGTATCTAGGAGAAGGTTTTATCCTTGATATTGGTCCTCTTAAAGCCTTCTCTTTTCCCCCTGCATTTGCTCTGAAATATTTTTTGCCTGTTTCCCAAATCTTTTCCCTTTTCTTTTTTTCCCTATCACTGAGGGGGAAAAAACGTTCCTAAACCCATACCAACAACAACAAATTAAATAAATAACTCAGACTTACAGGAAAAGCTTGTCTATTTTTGAACTTCCTCTGCCTAACTTTATTTGTGACTCCTTCAGTGTCTCCTCTGCCACCCACCTCTGGGCTTGGGCACATTCACAGGCAAAGCCAGAGTGGTGTGGAGTGGGAGCCTGCTGGGACCCTCCTGGGGCATTCTAACCTTGCTGCCTCGTTGAGTGGTCAAGGTTCTTCCCTGAGGGAGTGGGGAAAGGGAGGGCTTTCCTGTTTTTAAAAAGCAAAGGAATTACCTCAGCTAGCCACGAAATTCTCATACGAGCAGGGTACACAAGCAGTAGCTGAAATTCTCACCAAATCAGAGTACCCAAAAACCAGTGCCATAAAAGCAGCCTGATATCACATCACCTTAATGAGAGTGCTGTATTCCCAGGCTGATAACATGATAAAATGAGCAACTAACATGTAAAATAAGGAAATACTGTATTTCTCTGACTGTTTCTAAGTGCTTACCTACACGGTTCTTTTTCCTGCTTTTGGCTCCTAATTTCTGCAAAACCAATTTTTTTAGGTAGGATTATTGTGGCTTATTCAGTGAATGCCTCACTCCAGTTTGCTTTCTGCAGCTTTTTTGCACTTGGATCCTCTGTTAATAAACAGCCTCTACTGTTTAGCTCCCTGGGGGACTATGAGAGAGACTGCAGTCAAAGGGGATTGAAAACATCATCTTTCCTCTGCCATTGAGCTGGAAAGAAAAGTCTTCTGGAAAGCCTGCAGGATACAGTGTTTATAGGAATCTCAGCTCAGATGAGGCCAGGAATAGCACAGGGGTGAGATGATACATAGGGGGACCAGGGACACAGGTGGCTGCCGGAGGTGGGGTTAGACAGAGGGATGGCTTCTCCTCCAAAAGCTGCTGGACACATATGCAATTCCTCCTTTGTGCACAGAGAGGAAGAAATCTCTCTCAGCTGCCACCAGTAACTCATGTAGAAGGAAGAAGGTGGATCTAAAAACCTTTAGCCTACAAATCAGGACTAAAGGGCTGTACCTTCTTCCTCCGTTACTATGCAGAAGAACATCAGAACTGAAAGCCAGATTACTTTTTGTGAAACAAATTGCAAGCAACTGGAAGGCTTCAAGTGCCTGATCTATTTATAATAAAACCAGTGGGAGGTTTAATTTGCTTATTTTCCTAGCACTTAATAAAATATCTGGCAAACAGACGTGATAAAACCACTTATGTTAAAAATTTTGTGATTTCACTTCTTCAACAAGCCTTTAACTGTAGCCTCTGCTCACGCTGGGAGACCATCAAGGGAGACTGGAAATTTGGAGAGCTGAAAAATAAACACACAAGCTAAAACTCTGTGAACAAATATTTCATTACTTATTTCTTGGCATTAAAAGCCAATACCCCCAGTTCTTTCAGGATAACTTCACATCACTTTAACAAAGATTCAAAGAAATAAAGGGAGAGGCCTTTAAAAGTGTAAATCCTCTTCCACTGCAGTCACCTAAGCTGCTGCCAGTGGAGCCATTCACTGTGGGAATTTCTATGAGGAAGCCCTGAAAAAAGCTGAAACTGCTCGCTGAAGGTGATATTTTTGATGAATATCTACACTCAGAGAAGCCCACAAACCATTTCACAGTGCTTTTCAACAAGGCTGGGAAAAGGAGGATGCAGAGAATGTGTGGGTGCTATGTTCCTCTTTAGATTTATTCTACAAGTCCTTCCCTAATAAAATAAAGGTGCAGTTGAGGGTATCTGAGAAGTCCAGGAAGGTTGGTGGCCTGGCAGTGCAGGACAGGGGTTTGGTTTGGAGGCAGCAGGTGAGCAGTGGGATGGCTGCCATCACTTACCTGGCTTTGGCAGCCCTGGGTTCCCCTCCAGGCAGCACCAGGGCAACACTAAGGCAGCTGTGCCCACCCAAGCGCTTGCTGCAGTGCTCAGCTCAGGGAGAATGACACCTGGGAGAAAGTACGTGCATTTATTTATTTGTGCATATTTTAAATATATGCAGGACCTTGAGCCTTAGAAGTAAGAAAGAGGATGAGAAGGATTTAAAGAGCTGTGTTTCTATCGTGCTTGTGAGTTGTGCACATAATTTCCTTCCCATATACTTTAAAATAAGGCTTATAAAGAATGAGTGCCTTAGCACTAAAGGTGCTGATGGTCATGGTGTTGCTTACTGGAGGGGGCTGTAGGACCAGCTGTGCAGGTTAAATCAGAAAGCCAAATTGGCAGGTGTAGAACATTGGCCTGGGATCAGTGCTCTGCTGCCCTAGAGCTGGGTACCAAGCTCTCTGCCCTGCATGGCATATGCAGTCCATGCAAGCAGCACCCTCTGTGCCTGGTGAGTGTTTTTGCGGAGGATGTAGATGTGCTCTCAGGATAAGCTCTGGGTCCCCATCCTATTCTAGAGTAATGTGTTCTATACTCCTGCTGCTGGGCACTCTCTTCCCCCACCAGTGGATCCCACCTCCCACTCAGAAGCTCCATCTTTGCATTACTCCCTGCTGCTGGCTACCTTCAATGTAAGGGCTTTGACTTTCTACAGGAAGCTAGAGCAGAAAATGAAGGATATAGTTATAAGCTTGTGGTGCTGCTAATGGGGAGAGTTGATGTCTCCTGGGCACTGAGTGTTCTGTGTGTGTGTGCTGCAATGCTGGTAGGCACTGACTAATAAAGGTGCGTGTAACTGAGACCGAGCAGTCTCAAGGATGGGCAGGAGGCGGTGAAGGGAGGCTGACTTTGTGTCTGGGTTTCAAGTAATTTTTTTCTGTTGTTGTTCATGTGCTGTGTTCCCTTAGGATGGTCTTTTCTGCTGAACAGTTTCAGCCATTGGTTCCCACAGAATTCAACATTTTTCTAATGTAAATGAGCTAGCTCCTTCTCAGTCTCCCTTGAACTACACAATACTTGGGAAGTTCAGAGAAATACTGATGCCCTGAGGGTAGGGAATTTTCAAAACCCCTATGTAAGTAGCTGATGATCAAATCCTTGCAAGTTATTTGTCTATATTCTCATTTTTCTCATTCACCTGACATTTACCCACACTCTTGATTAGTGTGGCAGCGGCTAGAAGAGGCATCTGGTCTGTGTCAGCTTTTATCTGCCTTTTTTCTTCCTACTGTGCCTCATTATGTATGCTCACTAATTCAATTCAGATTTGAAAGGAAATACATGAGAAATTAACTGGCAAGACATCAGCAGCTGCAGGAACTCCTTGGGAGAAGAAATCCATGAACTAATAGACTTAGTGGCAGTGTAAAACCTAGACACGACTGCAAATTGCTTCAGCACATGTGAGTCTAAAAACAGAGAGAAGATCCAAGAAAATGGAGTCAGAGGAAAAATATCTGTGAAGTGGCATTTTTCTTGCTCCTCTCAAGGCTGTAGATGTACTCAGAACACAGAAAGGCACCTTGCAGAGCAGGTACAGGCAGGACAACACAGTGGGCAAAATCCTCAGTAGTGAGTGGCAAAGGACATCACACTTGCTCACAGTGTCATGGGAGCTGCCACCAGGACTCAGAGCATGGTGCCAGCAATGTCCCAAATGTCTGGGAGCACCTGAGGCTCCATTCTGGGTGCTTGTATTCCCCACCTGCCTGCCCTGTGGAGCAGGAATATGGCTATGAGGAGTGTGCCATGGCTGTCCTTCGCTTGGCACCTGTGGGACAGTTGGGTCTGAGTAATTATACTCTTTGAGCAGCCTTACTACAGATATAGAGACAGCTCCAAAAAAGCACTCTGTCTAATTACAGATTTCAGTGGCTGATGTCAGGATTAAAATAGCGACACTTCCCCTAGAAGATTGGTGATGCCCCCCAGTTTCTAAGAGTCCACTCCAGCCCTGGGGCACTGTGGGGCTGGGGACATTGCACATGTTGTGTTACAGCTGAGGGTTCCCACTGCCTCTTTTTTGGTGGGGTTTTGTTTTGGTTTTGAGTCAAGTGACATAAATATTCCTTAGCACTGGGGAGCCACATTTATTTTTATAAGACTGAACTTCTCTCACCTCAGTGTTTAGGGCAGTTTCCTAAGAGAACTGTGCTCACACAGACTTCCTGCCTCTTGCTGGTAGCCAGTTTGACCAGCTGGGACTCCCAGCCTGCCCTCAAGCCAGGAGATGGACTGGGAAAATAGCACAGCGAGATGCTAGGCACAGCACAAGTGACAACAGCCAGCACACAGAAAGCCAGTTTAAGGTTACAGGTTCTGTGCTGCAGCTCTGCCCATAATGGGGAGAGTTTCAGCTGTAAGAAATGCCACACTCTTCAACCAGAGTTTGCATTTGGACAAAATGGAAAAAACAGGTACCCACAGGCTATTGGGATGTGGTTCCACTGCCCAGAACCACTGTACAAAGTGCTATCAGTATGAGGTAAAGAGACTCCTTAAATGACTCGGCTGAAATTTAGATCAGCAATTCTTACAGTAGCCCTGTGCTGTAAGGCCACTATGAATTGTTCTCTATATCTTGCTGATTATAATAGCAACAGCAAAGTTTTTCTTGGTGTGTTGTGTTTGTTTTTCTTTCTTAGGAGATAATAAAAAAAAGGATTGGACCAATGTTCTGCAGGCACTGTGGAGATAAGTGTGTGTCCTTGTCCACAAAATGAATCTCTACTGGTTTTTTTCTAGTCCCTTTTCCTGGGGCGCTTGCTCAGCTCTCCTGGTGAAGTCCGGCATGACGAACTCCAGTTCTATGTGGTAGACTTGCCTGCAGGTGAGGCAGTGGGGGCTAAGCATGGGGAAACTTCTTTTCTGAGCAAGGCTTCCTGACTGATGTACTGAAATAGGAGTCCTGACATGGAAGGCATGATGGCATGAGGATTACAGCTCCTGGAAACCAGTTGGCCTCCAGAGCTGGAGTGTAGAGCCATCATCCCCATAGCCCACAGGGCATTTCCATGGTGTCAGTGTGGTCCAGGACAGCCCTGCCATTCCCTCCTCTCCCTGCAGGTTCGGGACAAGTGTCTGGGGGCAATGGTAAGCACAGAGGCAACTGGGGCTCAACCACAGGCTGTTTAATGGACCCAGGTGTCCCAGGCAATCCCAGAACATACCAATTGCTCTGTCTCTCACTGGGAACCAGAATACAAGAAGCTACCAAGGTTTTTAGACCTCTGCCACCACGCTCACCTTTCCGCTCATCCCTTGCACTGGGTTTGCTGATGGTACAGCAAAGTGATTGCTAGCATTGCCAGCACTGTCCAGTTAGCTACAGCTGTGAAATTAGGCCAAATGCTTTGAATGTGATTACAGAACAGAGGCCAGGCCCATCTTACAGTGACTTTGGACTATCCAGAGAGAGGGATATTTGGATTCCAGTCATTGATATGGGGATACAGATAGCACAGCAGGAGCAGAACAGATGTCTGTGAGTCTTTAAACAATAGAAAAAGGAATTTAAAACAGACTCCTTGGAATGTAACTTGAAAAACAGGTGAGTAGAAAAAAAAAAAACAAATGCACATAACTTCAGGTTTCCAGTTCTTTAAAAATTATAATTGTTCAGGTATGTCATGAGCAGCTACCTTCTCTGAAAAGCAGGCAAAATATTAATTCAAAGAAAAAGGAGAAAGTATGTACATATGTATGCACTTTGAAAGCTTCCTGTTGAATTATGAATACCTTCAAATCATAAAATATAGAGCCTGTCAGTAGCTTCCATAGAAGTTCGAACATGCAGTTTCACTTGTTCACAGTGTGCTATCACATTAAAACCAGAGAGAAGCAAGAAAGACACAGAAACATCTTGTAGGTAAAATAAAAAACACAAAAAACCTCACAAACCTGATTGACAGACTGAGTAATTATTAATGGGAAATTCAGAGTGCAGAGGCATGAGGAACAGACTTGTCTATGAACTCCTCATCACACAAGAGTCAATAGATGAACTGCAAGAGGTAAAGTGCTTCGTTCCCTTGGAAAAGCAGGGAGGTTAAAAATGTGAAGGTTCAGCTGTAGCAGCCAGCAGCTGCCCCGGTGCAGCAGAGATGCTGCAATGGGACACTGCTCTTGTGCTGACAGAGGCAGGAGCTTGCACAGCCCTCCATGGGCACCACCAATGTGAGGACTACTGGGAATACTTGAAACTGTCATGGGGTGGAGGACATGACCCTGAAGACCGGTATATTAGGGACTGACAAAGCACCCAGCAGGTGTGGGTTTGGCAGTAGCCCTTCCAGTGCTTCCTCCATGCCATGCACCCAGGATACTTCTTGTAGCTGAAGAAGGATGTGCCAGGATGGGCTGTCACAGGTGTGGAACTGGGAGATCTATGGAATGAAAGACATGGGCCTTGCAAGCAGCTACAGAGCCACAGGCAGGAGGGCAAGCAGGGCTGAGGATGTCATGACACTGGCAGAGTACAGCCAGGCTGGTAATAGGCACAGGGCTCCTGGCAGCAGCAGGCTCTGCCCAGCCTGAACAGTCGGTCCTTACTCCAGGCCAGCAAACTGGGACCAGCAGGGGGCAAGCCTGGATGTGGCCCCACCTGCTGTGACAGCAGCTGCTGTTATTTTAAGGATCCAGGAAGGGTGTTGAGGTTGCTGAAGCCTTCCTCCCATGGTGGAGG
Source organism: Picathartes gymnocephalus (assembly GCA_013390045.1). Lineage (NCBI taxonomy): Eukaryota > Metazoa > Chordata > Aves > Passeriformes > Picathartidae > Picathartes > Picathartes gymnocephalus. The sequence continues at coordinate 275,384 of WEKY01030913.1, forward strand.
ATACAGGATGGGGGGTGGTCCCACTGGTCTACAAAGCCTCCCCATACAGTCACAGTGACTGCCCAGCTGTGGGCTGATGTCCTGGCCCAGTCCCATTCCCAAGAAGGTGACTGATGGCTGGGACTGGGGCTGTCCCTGGTGCCTCCTGGCCTGCCCTGCTCCCTGGCTAGGATGATGGGATGGGTACTGCTTGCTGGGTCCTGCTCTGCTGCCCCAGGGGAGCTCACATGGCTCCCATCTCCCAGACAGCCTAGGCTCCCAATGACCTAGAGGGCCATGGAAAATACAGTCTCATGAACTGCAGGCAGCAAAGAAAAGTTTCCAGCAAGAATTGTATGACTGAACCTCAGGTCAAGACTGTTGTCTGTAATTCAGGGAGGAAACCATGACAGGAGCTGGAGACAGGGTGCCCAGAGCAGAAGGGAGGTATTGCATCTGTAGGCACAGCCTGGGAGCACAGGGGTCTGCCCAGGAAGGAAGAGCTGTGAGCAGTGCAGTGAAGAAGGAGGAGGAAGCAGTTCTGATGGAAACAGTGACCTGGATTCTCAGATCACTGAATTGCAGGAAGGCTTGGAGCCTAATTGAGCAGCCAGAAAAAAAAACCAAACCCAAAACAACAACAATAAAAACCCTCCTGAGCAGAAACTCAAATTAGAGGCTGAGGAGAAATTGGAAATCCTTCATACAACACCAAAACTTTCTGGAAGGAGAAAAAGGATGACACTGTCTGAGAAAGCAACTTCAAGGTCAAGTTGGACAACAGTTGAGGCTTTCCAAAACACTGGGAAAATAATTCAGTTGAACAAGCAGAAAGTTTCTCCACTGGACAATACACAGAAGCAGACCCAGTAGGCAAACCTTAACATGTGGCCAAGGCAGGTGGAGACAGTTACATTGGTCTGGAAATCATAGAATGTTTTGGATTGGAAGGCACCTTAAGATCAGCTGTACCCTAACTCTATAGACAGCTGTGTGTAGCCTCAGTAAGTGGAAACTGGGTCATTCAATATGTCATTTTTACATGTAATCATATTATATGGGCATCTTTTATTGATTTTCTTTGCTGCTAAAAAGGAAGTAGTTTGAAATGAAGCCATTAACATAGGGAGAGATAGAGATTTCTAGCAACAATGCGTGGAGATCTGAATAGAGTTCTACAAAGGAAAAACTTCTTCCTCTGGAGAGTGTGTGTTCATGATGCCCAGAAAGGTCTCAAGATGTTCTCAAGCCCAGAAAGGTCTTGAGACAAGGAGTCTGAATGACTTGAAGGCACAGGCTGCAGCACACCATCAGAACTCTACTGAGGCAAACCCTGATGGGGATGCCCTTGCACTAGAGTGACTAGAGGGATTTCTGTCTAGTTTGTGTTTATGGGTATAAAGAGCAAGTTAAACCTGGTTATTATTTTCTGGATTCGATACACATCAGAGTCAGCTGGTTTAAAGCAGAACCCTAAGGCCAGATCTCTTGTGATGTTCAGAGCAAAGTCCTTTCATGTAGCTATGCTGCCACCAGTCCCTCTGTGGCTTAATCTGCAAGCTGCCTTCTACCACCCTCATTTCTGGCAGGGAAGTAATTCCTGTTACTCCATCATGTGCTGAGGACAGACTGTGTTTGCAAATTGCAGCCTGCCCACAGCCCCTGTGCGTGATGGGCACTTTCCTGCCCCATCCTTGCTCGGCATGGTCCCTTTCACGGCTACCTATGCACAGCTGACAGCCTGATGGGAACTGGGGAGGAGAGCTCATGTCCCCAGGCTGGGTGCCGGAGAAGCAGGCAGCAGTGCTGGGGAGAGGTGAAGGGGGCTCTTGGTTATGTGTGTCCAGAGGAGGCTGCTCATGCTGTTTCCTTTACAGAAAGCATCAGGAGACACTGAAGCTGGAGCATTTTGTGACCCCAAGAAAGATGTCAGAAGTCCTGAGGGATCCACCAGCTGTCATCAGGAGAAAGACAGACGTAGCTGAGGTAGGTGACAGCACAGGCAGAATAATCCACTTGCAGAAACCTGGCCAGCAGCAGAGAGAGCTGTTGGCAAGACAGTACTTGCTACCAGTAAAAGGACATAGGTAGGCAGCACTTCATCATGAAATGCTCTGGCTAAGCAGGTGAGTGCTGTCTGAGATCCCTCACGCAGCACCAGAGGGGCTAACGCTGCTCTCTTCAGTCACAGCAAATCTGCCTTTGATAGCACAGAGTAGCACCCAGTTTTCATCTGTCACTTTGCAAGTACAGAGAGATTCTAAAGAGATAAACCAGAGAATCTAGAGAATCACAGTACTTGCTCATGCTTTTTTTCTTTTCCTTCCTGATGGATCTCTGAATTCACCATCTCTTGTCCTCTATTCCCATCTCTATGACTGGAGGTCTCCAGTACATCCTTACATGCCCCTCTGCACTCTGGCTGCTGCTTCTGCATGGACCGGTCTCCTGAGGCTCTACACTGCGTCTACAAGCTCTGTGCAGTCTGAGGTACCTTGGGGTGTCTAAAGTGGTGGGTGGGCAACTGCTTATCTGCCCTACTGCCAGTACCTCCTCCATTTCCTGTGGGCTCTTCCTGTCTTCCTCTTTGGCTTCCGTCCTGGCCTTGGAGACATACCAAGAAGTTGAAAATAATCTCCAAAGTTTCAAGCATTTTACTAGAGTTGTGACTGCTGAGAGTCCCCATTAAAGCCACAGCTACTGCAGCAGTGAAGCAAGCAGAGAGGGCTGATGGTGCTGGGTCTGAGAACTGCATAGCTCACTGGGACACTGAGAGAGCATTTTCTTCCTCTCCTTGAAAGGAAAGAGCTGGAAGGAAAATGATCAATCAGAAAAGTATGTTTATGGGAGAAGGAATCTCATGCGTTTGTGGATTCAGATGCCTGGCACAAGCAAATTTCATTAGCCTTGGCAGGTAAGGGCACAGCACAGTGACACTTCTTTGATTCCATTGATTATGCCGCCCTACCAGGTGAATGAGGCCAAGGGTCTAAACAGGGTAGGTCCAGTAGAGGACCTCCTAGGAGGAAAGGAACTCCATGAGCTGAGAAGTCCTTGCAACTTCTTTCATCCCTAATTTTGTTGTTTGATTTTTGTTTGGTTTGGTTTTGTTTTGGTGGGGTTTCCTCCCTGTGCCTTTACTTTTCCATCTCTTTCTGCTAGTCTCTTTAAATATTTCGGTGTGTAATGCCTTCCTGACCAAAAGTGTCAATAAGAAAGGAAACAGAAGTTAAAAGCTTGCCATCATTCTGAAGTTCATTCATGGTGTGGGTGTAATCCAGCTTTAACAACATGGCACACTTTCTCCCGTGGCTGCCTCTCTTACTGGTCATGGAAAGAGGAGAATATTGGCTTTTTCCCGAGCATCATCATGAATCCTTGCGAGTAGCAATGACGGTCCCGGAGTGCAGTGCCAAGGTGATCTTTCAAGGTGTAAAGCCTTGCGTGCCCGCGAAGAAAGGAGCAGCACTCTGACCCGCGGCGACAGCAGCGACCAAAGCGCTGCCCGGGCTCCTGCCCGCGATGCGGCCCGTGGGCGGTGCACGGCCCGGCCCTGCGCGGCCTCTGCGTCCCCCGCCCCGGGGCAGCCCCGGGG
>WEKY01030913.1:279017-293595 GCA_013390045.1 Picathartes gymnocephalus
GCCGCTCCCGGGCCTCAGCCGCGGGCTGCGGCCCACGCGGGAGCTGCTGCCACGGCCTCCCGGCGCCCGCACGGGTCATGCCCCTCAGTGCGGGAAGCCGGGGCCTGCGGGGCCGAGTCGCGGGGCCAGGGGTGCGCGGGACTGAGGTGCGGAGCCGTGCGGGGCCCGGCGGCGGCCCGCAAGGGCACCTGCTGTCGGGGCCAGGCAGCGCCAAGTTCTAAGTGCCATTTGCCAGCGTTTCGGGACCATTCGGGACTCGACCCACCACCCTCTGATGGGATGTCGGCTGGATTGAGAACCCTTCCAGCGGGCGTTCTGCCTGCCTGAGCACCTGGCCCATTTAAGCAAAGGGACACGTTTCTGCTGAGACACCTTCCCAGAGGCTCAGCAGATGACACTGCAGCACTCACTGGGGTGGTCTGCATGCAGCCCTCATTCAGGTCAGAGAACAGCTGTAGCTTGAGGAGAGTTTACTTCCCATGCCTGACCATCTTCAAAGTGTCTTTGCAGTAATAAAAAGGAAACATTTTTCCTTTGCAGTTTTTACTTAACCTACTCATACTGCAAGAGTCATCTTATGAAAAAAAAGAGTGTTTCTTAGTGCTAGATATAGCAGTCATTTTATAACAAGTACTGGAAGATAGCAGTAACAGGCTTCAGTCATCTCTGATGGATTTTGGAGCTGACAGAAAGTCTGTTACTGGTTCCCTTTGTTTTTCCAGATAAGTTATTCATAACCAGGGCTCCCACGGTAAGTCCTGAGCCCACTTAGGCCAGGCTGCTCCCTGTGGTGGTGGTCAGCCCCAGCTGTTGTGTTACCATGAGGCCATGACTGCATTGTTTAATAATTTTGCTTCTGTCTTCCTTTGCAGAGCTGTTAAAACCAGCAGACATTCAGGCAAGCAGACCAAGACTGGGAATGCTGAATGTTGCACACTCAAAACCATATGAGCAAAGTGTTTGTTTGCCCTCAAAGCTAGGGAACAGCCTACTAACATAGGTGATGGATGATGAAGGGTGGGGTGCAGGAACTGGAGCTTGGTGGGAGTCTGGGGAGGGCCAAGGGTCTCTGGCTGATGAGCTCTTTGCTTCTTGGGTGCTGCAAGAGGTGGCCTCCCTTCTTCGCCATTTCATGAAAGAGAAGGTGGGATGTAAGAGGGGGAAGAAATGTGTTAGTTGCCCTCCTCCAAAGACAGATTTCATTTTCTTTGAAAATCTGTGCACTCTTTCTGTTAAGACATATGGAAATAGAGCGCATTGTGGCCTACAGTCATGTGGATGTTGTTTTTTCTGTTGTGACTAAGGACTCAATACTGTGTAGCACCCTGTAATGTGGTCTGATAGGGCATCTTCAGTTTGCCACTGTAGACAAGTTTTTTTGATTGCTTTGTGACTAGTGCAATTGGAAACATATTCCAAACACAATGATGGGAAGAAAGGGAGGCCTGTATTTCCCTTCAGTGTTCTCCATGTGATCTATCTGGATCGTGTACCCATGCAGTTTTCTGTGGTTCTTTTGCATACAGCTACCCCAAGTGAAGTGAAAGGACCTTTCTTGACCTAAAAGGAGGTATTCTTTCAAAGCATGGGGTTTTCCAGGTTTGTAATAAAAGAATCATTGTGTTTCTTAAAGGTAGAGCTTCTGCAAGTGCAGTTCATAAACAATATCATGGGATGTTTTCAGAGCAACTCAAGGTTTGCTGGACTTCCACAGAGATAATGAAAGTCTTGCTGTTGACAATATCCTGCTTTACCTCGAGTTGTTACTCCAACAGAAGAGAGGTCTCTCATGGTCCTGTGTCATGTCTGCAGGCCCTTCTGGCTGCTCACCCGTGTCCTTTATGAAGCTGTGCCAGGCACTGATTTACCAGAGATGCAGTAAAATACTGCATCCTACCTTCAAATTCCTAGAGACAGAAAATGAATTCATAAGCTTTGGACTGCAGGTGTCAACACACAATCCTGTCTGTTCAAGTGGGAGAGTTCAGTCCTCTCTATCAATTGCATTCAGGGTTTTCAAAGACCTGCATCAGCATTTTTCAAGCCTGTATACACTTGAATTGGAACAGTAAGAAAACATCCACAAAACTCAAGTGAATGGACTGGGGAAAAATCTTGAAAGAGCAAAGTGGAGATCCAGCAACTGTATGTGTCTGATCCATTCTTGCTTTTCTATGTTCTAAAAATTCTTGTACCACACTGAGCAAAGACACCATTGTGGTGTCCAAACCAGGTGAGATCTGGCAGGTTGGCATCCCAGGGGTGCACGTATCACTCCACTGTAATGTCTACTGCACTTCAAAGGCAGATTTTGTATTAGCTTTGAGACAAACTGCAAACCAATCCAGCCATGGATTTGCTACAGAGAACACAACAAGCTTGTCTATGGTATAGTGACTTGCCTCTTCCAAATGATCCAGCTCCGGGGAAGGAAAATACAAGGGTCTTACACTAATGTGAGCTCAGTTATTTGGGAATTTTGCTGTATGTAGTGGCAATTGAGTTGAATGGAAAGACCATCTCCCCTCTGCTCTTCCTGTTCTTTCCAAGCCCAAAAGGAGGAGGTAAGGACACAGCCTACCTCCTGTGTGCAGGCAAGCAAAAGGAGAGCAGAGCACCTTCTTTGCTTGTGTCTCCAACAGCCTGGACACAGCAGTGTGGAGCTCACCTTGTCCTTCCCCTGGCAAACCAAGCAAACCAGCCACTGTTTCTGAGACACATTCTGCTCACCGAGATTTAGGAAATCCCCACAGGAGTAAGTAACGCTAAAGGAGTGAAATGGGTCTTAATTTAAGGGATCTTCAGCCACCCCCAGCCCCAGTTTCTCAAGTTGGGACTTCATCCCCATTCATTACATGCTTAAAGCAGAGATCAGCTTTTCCCTCCTATTCATGCAGCTCTGGGAAAACTGGTTGTACTTTGTTCAGAGAAGAATAACCAGCAACCACCAACATGGTCAGCTCATTTCTACCATCATCACTGATCTTGATCTGTCAATTCCCTTTGCTGCTTTTTTGCTGGCAAAGAAACTCAAACCAAAGGCCCTTTGGGAGATGCAAAGACAATAGAAGGAAACATTTGCCTGATGTCTGATGTTACCACAAAGAGCTGGCTGGTGCACATAGAAATATTGGACTTATGATGAAAACTTTAATGGGGAATATTGCAGGAATAGAACCTGTACTTCAAAGAGTTTATCTGTTCCCTGACATATGCTCCAATTGTCTGAAATCAGCCTTTTCCAGCACACTCTTTCCCCTTGAGGAGGGTACTAGTCACGGCATCTCCCCTAGTCATTCCCTGTTCTCTACTCCCAGTCCCAATTTCCAGACTTCCAAAATTAGACAGTGCTTCCCATCTGAGTAGTCTTGATGTAGTGTATAATAATTTAATCACAAGACACTGACTGTCCAGTCCTTCCTGGAGTTCTTCCTTATGAGCGTTTTGGCTCTTCCCTCTTGGACCAGAAACATCCTGGTTCACTCATAAACTGCCACTGCTCTGTGCAGCTTCTGCTTGTTATCAAGAGGTCCTGATTATATGTGAAACAAAACCTAGTTATAAAAGAAGGGAAAAATGTGGATTCCCTGGGCATGAGGCTGTGGGACTGTCTTAAACCCCTGGAGATTAATTTCTGGTTCTGCAAACAAGCTCTGAGTGACAAACATTGCCTGTTGGAGCCAGCAACTCCCACCACAATTAATGTGTAGGCACTCGACGTATGTGAAGGTTGTGTCTCTGGGTGTTGTGATGGACCACTGTCACTGCAGGAAACCTAGAAAAAGTGGCATAGGAAGGGGACATAAATTGGAAAAGTTAGGCTGTTTTCAGTGGATTTACTGCGGATTTAGTAACATTTAATTGGAATTTTATAAATATTCAGATTTACTGATTAGCCATCCAAACAAAGAGGTTTGCAATGGAAGGAACTGCAGATCGGGGGACAATGTATGTGAGTACCAGTAGAGCTCATGCCACAGTAGAATCAAGCATAGGGTTGGGTAATTTGAAAGTTTGGGTACCCATCCTTCACCCTGTGTTGCACTAACCTGAATCTGTTTTGCAGTGGAACTCATACAGGATAGATATGAATAGCTGGTTTTGAAGTGGAAAGACAAAAGAACTTATGGATAGCACAAGGGGAAAGGCACAGAGAGGGTGTGCAAAAAGTGTTTAAAGACACATTCAACAATTAGTATTCAGACATGAAGAAGAAATTCTGCAGTAAGCACAGGTAACACAAGCTGTTCTATATAAGGGGGGAGAAAAAAGGCAGTTAAGGTCTAACAGCATAGACAGTCTCTCTTTTTTTTCCAGAAGTTTGGAACTAAAGCATAGAAATTTCATATAAGGAAAACCAGGGATATAGAGCTGCCAGTCTCCTCCAGGCCAGAATTGTCACAAAATGGCATTTGGAAACTAGATAGATGTAAGAAGCTTTCTCAGATACTGGAAAGCAAGAAAGAGATGGTCACAAAGCTAACTTCAAGTCTATCCAGGATGCTGTTCAAATGGACAGGGAGTGTACAAAGGAGGAAATTTGGAGTCCAAATATATAGGTAGCAGGATAACAGTGTGCAAAAAGCACCTAAAAGAACACTGCAGAGGTGTCATTACAAATAATGAAGTGTCGCCTCACTTTTCCTTACTTGAGAACACACATGCAAATTACTTGCATTAACAAGCACGTGTGGACCTGAGACTACAGGAATATGTAACACATGCCAAGCTACCAGCCAAATGTGGGCTCAAGAGTCACAGACAGTAGGGGAACACTCTGGGTCACATTAAACTATGAGACCTTGTTAAAAGATGAACAAAATTGGGAAGTGCAAGAAAACTGTTCACATTTTGCTGAGTTTTCAGATTTGAGTCTGCTAAATTAATGTTTTAAGTAAAATAACACAATTTTATAATATGTTTCCAACTAGTCATTTTACAGCTTTCCACAGATGGTCTGAAGTATGTATGAAAATATAATACAAGTTGAAAATTCCTTGCCTTTAGAGCATCCTTATGTGCTCTCTCATATGCACACCTCCTGCATGTCATGCAGCAACAGTTCAAATGTTACTAATGACCACTGGTGGTTTTGTGGTGGTGAAATGAGGTTGGAGAAGTGGAAGCAAAAGAAACAGAGCAAGAAAGAGTGATGTTTCTAGTAGAAAAGCAGAGTATGCAAATGCAAGGGACTTGCAAAGAAAAGTAAAAGAACCAGAGGAGGTGGTGTTAGCAGCACTCAGTTCATCTAGGAAAGGATAGGAATTGGCTGAGATGCAAGGTGGAGAGACACCCATCAGGAGTGGGGACCAGCAGAGCTGTAGATGTTAGTTGAAGCCCTGCAGGCAGATGAGGTGGTCTCCAGAAGGTCACCCAGGAGACATTTGTGTCCTTCACATGGGAGGAAGGAGCAGATAGGGTTGCTGGAGACTCCCATGTGGAGAGGGCAGGGAACAGACAGTAGCAAGGAAGGATGAATAATGTGCCTGGAATGGGAATAGAAGTAGGACACTGGGGTCCTGATCCAAGGGTCTTTGTGGAAAGAAAGAAGGCAGCAGAGAAGAAAAGCAATTCCATAACACAGGAAAGAATACAAGTTCAAAGGGAATTTGCAATTAATGGCATCAGAAGCAGCAACACAGCCAGAGGGATGGGGATAGAGATGGAGGAGTGAGAGGCTGTGAAACTTAATGGTGCAAGCACTGAAATAAAGGTATAGATCAGGGTTGTTAGGCTGAGGGTAGATTTAGTTGTGGTGCTGGCTGGATTCTCCCATTCAGAGGACAAGGAAGAAGAAAGGTGTGTAAGGGTGGGATTTAGGGACAAAGGGAAATTAAAAGGTTCTTACCTTGGAGAGCTTGATAAAGGAGCCTGGAGGAAAGTGAGGGTTTGGAGCTGTGAAGGATTGAGTAAGGCTAAGGAAGGTGGCAGAAGATACAGTTTCTGGTGTATTTAGATAAACAGGAGCAGAGAATGGGTAATGTTGAGTGCATAAGAGCCAGGGAGAGTACAGAAGAGGAACAAGCCTGGCTCAGACCTGGGAGAAGCTGGCAGTATCCCTGCACAGGGGTAGAAGAAAGAGAAGATCAGTGTGAAGCAGTAACCTGAGGTGATGGGCAGGGGGTCTAAAGTGAAGGAAACTGTAAGAGGACTGGGAGAGAGATGGAACAAGAGGTGTTAGGAGAGAGCACAGAAGATGTGAGTAGTAGAGAGATAAAGAGGAAGGAAAGGGTACAGCAGTGCAGCAAAACTTTGTGTGGTTGAAGAGTGCAAGAGAAAAGGGGATGGGAGTCAGACAGCAGAAGTAGTGTGAAGATGGAAAGGATGGAGAGGTAGAATTATTCTAAGGTGGGAGGGAAGGGGAGAGACAAATGAGTAGGCAAATTATAACTAATGCAATAATTAACTGCTACAGCAGTAATCTGATTGTCACCCAAAAAAAGAGGATGAGGCAGGGAGTTCATGAGTGAGGGGGAGGTATGATCAGGCTGGCAGAGGAGCAGAAGTGGGCTGAGCCCAGTGGGGTAAGAGGCAGCATGGCAGGGAGCAGCAGGAGCAGATGATGGAGCTGTAGTTCCTATGGCAACATGCCAAGGCAAATGCAACAAGTGTGCCAACGTGGCAGCGTTAGCAGGGGACAGCTCGGTGCATTTCCGTGTCACGCTCCTCAGGGTGGGAGTGGAGCCGGGCACCATCCCTGGGCACCAGGGCAGCAGGGCTCTGCCCCTGCAGAAACCAGCACAAGTTACTGGCAGGTTTTGAGGCCTGGCCCCATAACTGCTGCTAAATGGGTGTCTTGTGCTCTCTTTCTCCAATCCAAGGAATCGCAAAGCACAGCAGAGTAAGAGCTGCTGAGCATCTTGCCAGCAGTGAGGTACCTGTGTGCCACATGGCGAGGAGACAGCTCTGCAAGGAGCAATGGGAGAGCTCCCCCTCCTGTCCCTCATGCCCATGTGCCATGGGGCTGGGGGCTTAAATCTGCCACGTCCTGGCTCAGCAGGGCCTGCTGCAGCCTGCACATACCTCCAGGCACCTGCAGTGTGTAGGTGCCCTCCAGCAGGGCTGTTATAGTGTGAGGCCAGTCTGCCTACAGCAGGCAGAAAAAACACATGGCTTTCATAGGCTGAGGCCTTATTTTTCACTCATTAATTTTTGGCAGAGTTTTCCCTTCCTTTCCTATAGTATGTCTTGTAATTAATCAGCAGTTTGGGTCTGCATCTACTCCACACCATTGTGCTCGTGTCCTACACTAAACAGCTGGAGACAGAACACAAAGGCCAGTTTTCCTATTGCTCTGACACTCGGACAGAAAGAACATCCCTGCAGGGTGTCCAGCATGTGTGCTGCTCCTTTTGCCTTTATGAGCAGATAGCTGTCAGGAGGAGGCTGACCCCGACAGGCCATGCTGTCCGTTCTGCTGCCACCCCGGGAACTGCCCCTGCCGGAGATCCATCCTGCCCTGCAGCAGAGCTCAGGCTTTCCGCGAGCTCGCAGCTGCATCCAACAGCAGAGGGAGCTCCGGGAGAGGAAGAGGAGCAGGCGAAGCTTGGAAGGAGCAGCCCCAGCAAGGAGGGAAGCAGGCAGGGGTGGGCAGAGGTAACTGCAGGCTGCTCTGCTGCATCAGGTAGGGAGCTTTAAACAGCGTAAATGGATGAGGGGAAAAGGGGCCTGAGAGCGGGAGTAGTTGAAAAGCAGCCACCATGGAAACAAAATGCCAGGAGAACTTTAGGTATAACAAAACAAGAACGAGACAAGCAAAAGATGTGTCTTGGTGCTCTTTCTAGGATTTAAGACTTAGGCTAACTTCAGGGTATCTTGAGCTAAATAGCTGTAAGAAGGAGGAGGGTATCTTAGTTATTTGGAGAGTGTTTTCTGTGTATTTAAGTGCTAAAAGGTCTGACTGCATTTTTTTCTGAGGAGAATGCCCTGTGTTGAACACTGTTGTCATGTCAAATTAATTTCAGAAAATTTCAGTGACATTTTGAGAAACTCTGGTGCCATGGGTTCACACCAGGATCAAAGGAAAGCAGTGAATACATGCCTTTGTGGCAGTGGAAATGCACCCATTGGAAGCTGATGGCCATTTCTGCCACACTTGGGATCACAGCAATACCAGCCAGCCACATCACAGCCCCTACAAAGCCAGATCGTGGCTATGACTCTCTAGCCACAGAGATCAGAGCAAGGAAATAAATATGTTGGTCTTTCCATCCCTTGTTCCCTGTGGTCCCGGGTGCAGCACAAGAGCAGGCATGATTCATTCTACGGTCTCTGGGCAACCCAAGGGAAAATCGCCTGCTAATTTCAGTTTCTGATGTCAGAATGTATAATTAACCTGACAAAGCAAAACGTTATTTTGGGTTAAGGCGTGATCAGATCTTCCTTTTCCCTCTACCTATTTCTAAATGGTAGTAAGTTGAATGTATTTGAGGCTGGGAGAGGTATATGTTTTGTGGTGGCTATACAGTGTTGGCAGTGAATTTGCTCTGTATGTCCTATAATATATAAAAATATGACCAGTGTTTTCTCCAATTAATTTATATTCATGTTAAATGCAGAGAAAACAAATTATTTGGACATTAAAGTAGTCTTCTTCCCTGTCATTACATGTGTGTGCAACACTCCTCCTTTGTATCAGTCTTTGGAATAGGAGATGAAGCAGGTGTTAAAATTACCATGCTGAATTCCATGGTGGCTATGCACAGGAATCACAGGAATACTTGGAATCTTTAAGGTGTGTAATGTTAGAGTGGATAGTGTGATGCTGGACTGACAGTGGATATCTAATTGTAGAAGCTTTAATGACTGGATGGTTTACTGTCATTGTATTTGGAAAAGTATTGGGAAGAGGATTTCAGAGGTAAATTTATATCATGTTGTTGCTATGTTTTCCCTTGGGTGGAAATGATAGAATGGAGCAATTGATTTTGTTTGATCTATAATATGTACACCTAAGTAGCAGAATGTGATGCACTTAAAGTATAAAGATTAATATAGCCCATTACAAGCAAAGTCAACTTCTTTTAGTGCTGTGTTGGCAAGTTTATGTTCTGTAGGCTCCCAGGCACAAAAAAAAAGCAGCTCTTTTGCAGTTCTTGAGAAAAGAGCTCCAAGTACCTCTGGGTCCCTGATTAAGGAGCTCCATTTTAGTCTCCTACAGAATGACTGGTGTTTTCTTTGCTCCATGGTAAAATAGGAAGGCAGAGAGGAAATGCAGCATGTAAGAAATAAATATTACTCCCTTATCCCTCTTTTCCTGCTGTTTTTGCCTGGTATTCCTCAAATTTGGTAGTTTTTTTGGTGGTTGGGAGTTTTTGTTGTTGTTGTTGTTGTTTTTGGTGGTGGTTGTTGTTGGTTTTAGTTTTGGTTTTGCAGTTTTTTTGGGAGGAGGTTGTTTGTCTGTTTTTTTTTTTTTTTTATCTAGTTGGGTGACTCAATCTTTATCTAGTTGGGTGACTCCAATCACTCACTCAATGAGTGATTGGAGATCAATCATTTGCAGGCTCAGAGCATTTTGGTCCCCAACATGTTCTTTCTTTTTCCTCCTGTTGCTCAGAAAGCTTTGCCCAGCTGTGCACCTCATTATGCCCTTGTGGCTAGGCTATTTTAAGGAAACTTCTTCCAAAGGAGTAACAAAATCAGCAAGGTCTAACTATTATACCTGTGTAATTGGGGAAGTAAAGGTTAAGTGCTAGCACAGGTGCAGCTCAGCACTGAAGATAACTGGCTTGCCATTTCTTTAAAGGCCACCATTGTCCTGGATCCAGGTAGGGTACTTAGGTTTTGTGTCACTCCATTTGCACATGGAGCCACAGCCATTTCACTGAGAAAGCCAATTGAGATCTGAAGGGGAAAGAAGGGCTTTCAAGCATGATTTGAAGAAAGAAATAACAGATTGAAATGTCCTGGGGAAAGCAGGGAAATTGTTCCAGAGAGCAGGACTGGACAAAGCGTGACACCTGAAAGCTTATTTTGGTCTTATCCTGTTAATGCTGATCATGACAGGTTTGTAATTTTTATTTCCTATTCAGGGTCCATGCTTAGCATTTAGTATTTGTGGAAATGGTGGTGAGCAGAAGAGGCAGAGATCAAAGAAGCAGTAAAATGCAAAATTAAGAAAATAGGAAGAGCTAAGTAGATTAAGTGGACTAGCACAGACAAACCCCCACTCCCAGCCTGCTGGCTCTAAAGATCTGAAGGTACTCAACATCTCAGTGGTGATTCCTGCCTGAGCTCTGAGTATACAGATCCATGTTACCAGCCACTACATTTGACTGACACAGGCTCTATCTTGGGCTGGCCAAGCAATGCACAACCATATTCTTGCTTCTGCTAAAATAAAATCCTGCCCAGGCAAGCTGCCAGGGTTGCCTGCAGCTCAGTTTATGGCCTTCCTGCCATGCCTCCCATCTCATATGATGTTGTGTGTTTTGTGACTTTATAGTCCTTTATTGATAAGTACAGAATGAAACAGATTGGCCGTCTGTTTCTATGTGCACTGGATGAAATTTGAGAACTCATGAAAACTAGGTCTTCTGTGCAATCAGAACCAGCCAGCATGTGTTCCTGCCATCACTTGAAAAACTTTGCTGAGCTGCAGTGTGGTAACACATGCTGCTTACAATGCACACCATCATGGCTGCTGCTCTTGTTTCAAAACACAAAGGTACTTGCTAAGAATGAGGCCTCATCCCCCAGATTTTTAGAAATGGAACTGCACATTGGGTGACTGATATGTTATCACAAAGGAAATAAAAGAACTGGTGAGCACATTGTGGAGTTCTGGATGTAAATAGAAACTGCTGTTTATCTAAAACAGTAATTCCCTCCTTTTTCAGCATAAAGACAAGGTAAGCAGTGATTTTTTTTTTCATCTGGGAAGTTTAGAAGTTGGGAGAATTCCAGCCAGAATAGGCTGGCTCGCAAGGCCTCTAAGAGTCACTGTGCTTTTAATACAAAAGCTGCTGTGCCAGGTGCTTGAAGACAAACATGATAGCAAGGTATCTTCAGAAAAAGTGGTAACATGGGTCTGGATAATTGTTTATAATGGAGTTATATAGTGATCAAGAAAGTTAGTTAGCAGGAATTTAAAAAAAAAAAATTGATGGAATTACAAATGAACCTAGTAGGGACAGAGTTTTGCAATGCTTTTTTATATTGGAAAAACATGCTTTTTAAATTTTCTTCAATGTCTTTGGATTGTCAGTAAAAATGTATCTAAAGGAGGATTGTCTGATAATTTGATTAGACTTTCTGAAAGCTTCGGCAATTTGTCCTGGTGATGGGGCAGACTGAGCTGCAGCAGTCTGGTAGTGGACGGTCACAGCCCTCGGGCTTCTCCTTCCCTCTCCTCTCTGGAAGAGCAGAGCCCCTGAGCCCCACACCCTATGGCTGGCTCTCCACGCAACAGGCTCTCCACAGCCAGCTGTGGGCATATGCAGAGCAGGCCCTTGCCAACATCTGCCTGCAGGACGATAACCCAGCTGCCAACACATCGCCCAATTTTACCTGGAAAGCTAGGCAGCTGCCACTGCGGTGGGCGTGTGGCACAGGGGTGGCACTAATGGGTATGGGGGGTGACAATGGCAGATCGGGCCTGACAAGTCTGACTGCATCCCCAGCCCCATCTTCCTGCCCATGTATCCTGGGAGAGGAGAACACCACAGGCTGAGCTGTTCAGCACTTAGAAACACTCTTTCTTGAAAACAGTGGCCAGTAGCCAAGTCAAGTGTCTCATATGCATCCTCCTCCTTATTTAAACTGGAATCTTCCCCTTCATGCTTTGCCCATTCCATGAATCCAAATTGCCCTGTTTCTGGAGAGGGGAAAATTCCCTGCCTGTCTCTCTCTTCTATGTAGACATCTGCTTTTTTTCCTAACTATCTCATCTACTTCTTAATCATAGAATCATTGAATAGTATGGGTTGGAAGGTATCTTTAAAGGTTATCTTGTCTAATCCACAATATCAAAATTCCCCTTCATCTTAAATTTGCTTGGGAGAAAAATTTGTCAGCCCACTCAAAGCCAAGACTGAAATATTTCCCAGTATGGAATTTTATCACTGTTTTCTGAGGAACCATTGGCACGCTCTATTTTTGACACTATCTCTCCCTTATGTTCACCTCCTGCTGGTGTTCCTTTTGCACCTGGCTCCCTTGAACTGAACTTGGACTTCTGCTGGACAATGTCACACAGGCATACATGAGATGCACAGTATGGCTGTTTGAGTGAAAGAAGGAAAGTACTGGAAATCATCTCAGAAATAATGGTCAGCTTTCAACCTGGCCAAAGCCATAACTCTGTTGGAGGGCTGATGTTTTCTAAAATTTTTTAATGATATGAGAATGAGGATAACAATAAGGTTGAAAAATATGACATATTTGGCTACTCAAGGTTATGGAATTTTAAAAATTGAAACTAAAATGCAGTTGTAAAACCAAACAGGATTGGTTTATCCTGTGAGCCATATGGCTGCACTGCTATTGCTTGTTAATGTAATCACTAATTCAGTTCTCTGAGCCACAAATCAAAATAACAATATTAGTTTATTTAATTGTAAAGGGCCAATGTCAAAACTCTGCAAGTGGTAAAAAGCCATTTTCCCCCCACAGCCTCTGTTTTCTGGCATCTTTTTTATTACATGGAATAACTTGGAGTTGGCTGACTTGTACTTTTTCCTATAGACTATAGTAGGATAACAGAACAGTTGGGATTTATATTTGCCCCTAACTGAGCTCTTTTAGATGTGTAATTCCCCTCCATTTTTTTCTGTTCCACTTCAGCATGTCCTTGGTGGTCAGAGCCAGCAATCTAAAAAGAGCTGCCCAAAAGCACTCAGACTTGAGCCTGGAGAAGGCCAAACCTGCAACAGTGGGAGAGGTCTCTACTCGAGAAGCTTGAAAGAGAGGGTGTTTAAATAAAAACCCATTTGTGTAACCTTTAAATACATACCAAAACAAGTGAAAAAAAGAGAACAAAACAAAAACCAAACAAGCAACCCAGCATATGTTCTGTAGGAGGTAAGTCCTTCACACTTGTGTTTGCCCTGTCGGAAAGGGAATCTTAATTGGATCCAGATCCGCCCAGTTCCAGGTGTCTTCTCTCTCAGGTCCACAGAGCCATTTGTTTGTTTTGCTGGTGTGCCTCAGCTTGGCAAAGTATCTTGATTGCTAAGTGAATGTGGATTCAGCCAGCTCTGACCAGCTCTGGCATCTGAAAAAATCCTTTTTTCTTCCGCTTGAATTTCTCTGCCAGCTGCCTTTGAGTCTGGATTTCCCAGCTAGCAGCTCTTGTTATTATCTGTTTTCACTTGCCTTGATGTTTACCAGATTGGACTGCTTTTATCTCTATTAACCCTCCCTCACTGTGGAGCCCCAGTATTACACACCCTATGTGCCTTGGCCCCTGGGTCAGAGCAGAAATAAGTAAATAGATAATAAAATCACCTTCTTGAGGAAACAGTGAGGTCTAAAATGCTGGCCAAAAATAACACAAGTGATGATGATCTCAGGGAAGAAAATAACTAAAAGGCCAAATGAAGGTATTAATAATCAAAGCTTAAAATAATTGACAGCTCATTAGACTAAATCTGAGCTTGGCTAAAATTCCCCACCAGATGAAAACTCTGGTATGAAAATAGTGCTGAACAGCTGAGAGCAGGACAAGCTGGCCTGATTTTTTCTAGTCTCAGAAGTGAATTGTTGCTAAGAAGTGCTTTCATTTGTAACCTTAGATACATCACACAGTCATTTAGACCAGAAGGTCTGATTAAAAATGCATCTAAAAATATAAAGGGGAAATTCTCAATCTTTAAAGGGCCATAAAGCTATTCTGAACAAGCACCAAAAGATTACTTCCCATCTCCTCCACTTCTTGAAAACATGGGGAGGAAATAAAATATGGAAAAGATGACCTCGTATCTTTTTTTATTATTACTATTCCATTCTTCATCAAGAACAACTTTCAAAGGTAATAGATTACATCCAGTTCTAGTTAAAAAGACCCACAGGTCTGGTCACTTGTTGACTCAGTGTTCAAGAAATATTTAAGGATATCGGTGGCTTTTCAGTTAAAGGAGGCAAAAAAAATTTCTAACAGACTTCGGGGTGAGGATCAGGGTCAGTTCGGCTTCTTCCTCAGTGTGCTGTGCTCAGCCTCTGGAGCAGCCGTGGAGGAATCCGTCCCTGCGATCCAAGCGGTGCCGCTCCCCGCCCAAGCTAAAGCTGTCTTCGACTTTTTGGTTCCCTCAAGGGCTCAAGACAGACGAACAGAATAACTTCCCTCCTTCTCCACGATAATATTTTGATCACTAAGCCACACAATTTGAACTTGTCGTTGCTTTATTTGGCTGACACACTAGCTTCCATTTACCTGCGCACCGAGAACAACCCGCGGGCTTTACCGCCCGACGCTTGACTCCCGCGGCGCCCCACGGACCCTTCCCAGCGCCCTAAGGCAGCCNGTGCGCGCTGCAGGGCGCTGCTAGGAGCCGTGCCCGCCCGCATGGCAGCGCCTCGGGACTGACCGCCGCGGAGAAGCCCTGCGCCCCCGCCGCACGCACGGCTCGGCTCGGCTCCG
>WEKY01030913.1:293621-323094 GCA_013390045.1 Picathartes gymnocephalus
GGCTCTCAGGGTCCGCAGCCCATAGAGCCGTCCCTGAGGTGAGACGAGCGCGGAGGCGGTCGGGCAGGCGGCGGAGGGGCCGCAGAGGAGGGGGCGGCATCTTCACCGGCACCCCCGCCACTCCCTCCCCGCGCTTTCCGTCGCGCTTCTCTTTATCTGTTCGTGCGTGCAGACCGGCCTGGGCCGGTTCGCTGGTGCTGCGGGCAGCCCCGGTGTGCCTCGGCTGCACAGCTGCCGGCGGGACCCCCGGGGCGGCTGCGCTCGTCGCGCTGCTGTCCCGCGGGATGCGCATCCACGCAGGATGTGCCCACATGGGCGGGGGGCCAGCGGCCAGAGCGGGGCCGGCCCAGCGGCGGGTCTGGGAGTACGGCGTGGTGCTGGGGAATGCGGCTGGAACTGCGAGCCCCTTTCGAGGCCAGTGGGGTTGGATCCGGCCCCTCTGGGGGCTGCCAGCTGTGCGGCTTTTGTGTGGGGTCAGCTGTGCTTCGTGTTGTAGCACACGGAGATTAAAGGGGCCCAAGCCAGTCAATAAAGCGCATCTTCAGGGCAGAACCAGCCCTTATCAGATAACCATCTCAGATTTTTCGAGGCGCGTCTCCTCCCTTCCCCCTGCTCTCCAGTACATGACAATACCGACTCCTGGTCCTTTAGGATCCCTGAGCTTGACACAGCAGCTCCTGTCTTGAACCTCCATTTCCCCCCGTCGCAAGTGCTGCCACTGCTCTTAAACAAACACGAATTCAGACGCAGAAGGCTTGTGACTTGCCCAGCATCCTTAAGGGGAGCTGGTCTGCGGTCACTGGGGGGATTCAGGCTGTGCGTTTACAGCACGCCTGCAGCCCGCGGCACTTTCTCCTCTGGACGTTGCTAGTGTGTAAGAGCCATGAGGTAGGTTACTCAGACTTGAAAATGGAGGACGGTAGTGGTGGTGGTGGTTGGTGGGTAAGTCTTAGCAATACTTCCTGTAATGGTGGTGCTGAAAGTGATGTTTTACTTGACTTAGCTGCTGGTGCAGAGTGCACTTCGGGGTACCTGCTACTCATAAGCTTTGCTAGTTACAGCTTTAAGAAATCCCCAGACACTATAGGGAAGTATTTTGGGTTTTTTCAGCATTATGTCTGTCACCGTGATAAGAAAGGGATAGTATTTTCTGCCTCTAAAACTGAAGATGGGGAATGACAATATCCACTTATTTAGGAGAGAAGGCTTGAGGATGTGAGAAGTTTGCATGAACAGGGCTGAGATTTTAAACCCACAGCTCTGAGCTATCAAAAAAGCACTCTCATGCCAGATGGGGTACCTAAGTCCCTTTCTCTGTGGGATTTTTTTTTTCCTGTCTTGTTTGTTGTTTTTGGTGGCAGTGTTTTGTTTTGTTTTTTTCCCTCACCTCTTCCTGGAGGCAAAGGAAACCGTCTTTCTTCAAACTTAGGGTAAGGTTAGTGTTGTGTTATTTGCTCTTGATTGCCATCTTAATTTAATTCACCAAGCCTTTCTTGGGGCCAGGATCCTGTTCATTGTTTGTGCCTTACAGATGCCCTATAAACCTTTTATTGTTAGTTGAAACTGATTTATGAGGTCCTGACCTAGGAATATGCTTCTGTGGCTGTATTTTTTTTATACGGTTTTCTCTTGTGTCTGTAGGCAGGCATTGCCTTTATAGTAAACTCATTTGATGCTCTGCCTGTATCTTGCTTAGTGTCAAAAACACTTGTCTGTTTGCTGTGTCTGTTTTCTTGCACATAATAGCAGGGAATATTAAATAGATGCTCTTATTTGTAATTGTGATTACTACAACACAAAAGATTAAAAGTTTACCACAGCTATGTGAAATTATGTGGGGAAGGGAGCAGCGTTACCTGTCATTTGTTTTGTAAGATCCAGGTATGCACAATAGGTATCTCTTACCAGTCCTGGTGTCCTTGAGGGGATGGTAATCTGTCCAGTGTGTTGAGATTTGGAGAAGGAATTCTGGGCAGCAGTACCAGCAATGAAGAAAGTCTGTCTGCTGCAGTCAGAGGAAGGTAATTATTAATAGGAACCAAGCTCTATTATTACAGGTTTACAATGCAGAGAGAGTGAAAGCACTTGGGTACTTGCCCTGGAAAGATTAACTAGTGAACATTGTACTAACACATAGCTTTACACCTGGAATACAGTTCTTGTATTCCAGTTCTTCTTAGCCCTTTGTGCCTGTTGCCTTGTTCTCTTGTGTAGCAGTACGTAAGTCGTGGTACAAAGATACCACAGCTCTGCCTCCTGTTCATGGACAGTTTTCTTGACTGCGTGCCTTAATAGGGAAGAAAAAAGCTGATGCTTTTTGTGCTGGAATTGCAGTAAATTCTGCCAGTGGCAGGAGAATAAGAAAATAAAGGCTGGTAGAGAAAAGGGTATGTCCATCCCTCTGGTCAAAAGCACTTGCAGCTATGTGTGTCGTGGCTTGGTGCAATTTTATAAGAAGGGACTGTACTAAAGTTTCCTGCCTTGAAGTTGGTTCTTTTAAATTCTATAGGTTTTCCCATTTCTTCTGAGTATTGAGGTCCCATTCCGAGTCTGTTAAAGCCAGTGGGAGTAAGTGAATTTTGAGTCAGGCCCTCTACACAGCCTGTTTCTTACCTGTTGTGTGTTCTCTGCTGGCACCAGCAGCTGCGTCAGGTCCTGGCTTGGGCTGCTGTGCACTCCGAGTGCTGACTCTGCACCTCTGCTCTGCCCACGGTCTCCCTTTGCTTTCTCCCGCACCTCCAGGAGCCAGGGGGAAGTTTGGGCACAGGTACACGGACACTGTGATCACTGAGGTTGTGTCCTGAGGCTTAAAGCACTTAATCTGTGTGGGGCTACTGAAGGCTGTTTTGCTGAGAAGTAGCTTGAGTCACAAATGGGGGAACATGAGGGGATTCAGTAAACAAATTTCTCAACTGGCTGCCAAAAAAAAGAAGGGAGTTCCAGAGTCAGTATTTCATGAAATAATGAACTCTGTGGGTTTTCATTTCCTTTCAAAAAAGCAATCTTTATCTTCCAATTCATGAAGTTGCTGTAAATCCCTAAATACCATAAAACACAATTAGCAATATTTCTTATACTCAGATGTTACATATAATAGCACAGTAACATTAAGTAGAAAGAACAAAACCTGTTATTTCAGTTTCTGCTATTTAAATTTTTCCATTCCTTGCTAGCATTGAAATAGAGCTGCACAGTTCTCCTTTTGTGGTTTTTTTTTTTTCTTTCTGCTTTATTTATTTATTTATTGTCACTTGGTGGTGGGAAGATTATACCCTAACCAACATAAAAAGAAAAAGCTATTGCTGTGTTAAGAACAATAGAAATATTTTCCCCCAGAAACCTTACATATAGGTAAAGATTTTTTTAGTCTGTTCTTTTGCATAACAGACATTTTAAATGTGTTTTTTTAACAAGCAGTGAGAAGTCTGTGTACTTCACCATGCAAAGACTTGTGTCCATGACTAATTTTCCATGTATGTGTAGTTTCATGAGTCCACATGCATGCATGAGGCTCTCTGGGGTCAGACTAGTGCTGCTTGATCTTGGAAGTGTTTTTCTTGGCTGTGATGGTGAGCTGCTGTGGGTCTACACAGGGCTGAAATATGAAGAAAAGTGTTTGTGAAATGCAGTTTTCTAGCAGCTGCTAGCATTGTGTTTTTTGAAAGCAATTGTAAGTAGTGTTTCAAGGCTATCCTATGCCTCTCACCTTGAGAACACTTTGAGCTGTGTTTTTTAAAAGTTTGACTTGTTTGCCCTGGGGATGGGTTTGACTCAAGATCTTTTGGCCAGAGCAAATTGAGTGCAATTTTCTTTTAACCATATAACAAAGAATAGGTACCAATTGCTTGCCAAACAAATTCTCCCCTCAGAGAGTACAAACAAATTTAGGAAAGAACAAAGCCAGGATTTCTAGTGTTTAACTTCTTGAGAATCATCTTGGTTTTGGCATGTTGAAAAGTGCGTCACAAGTCAAGTTGGCACCTAATACTGTCAGTAATACTAATTTCCACATCATTAATTTTAACTGACACTGCTTCAATCTTTTTTTCTCACAAATTCATTTAATTAAACAATTTGAAGCTGTTTTCATTTATTTCTATATTTTCTTCACCTGTAGCAAGAACAGGTTCTTGACCGCCTTGAGGAAGTGGATAGGAAGAGAAGTTAAAAGACATTAATGTAGCAGCTGCCAGAATGTTCAGGGAGATATCCTTGGAAGGAGAAAACTTGTTTTCTTGAAATCAAGCCAGCAAAATGCCACTTTTGCCCAACACTTGGAGGCAGGCAGTAGTATGGGAAGAGGGTATGGCTGCACCAAGGACTCGTTTGTTTGAACTGTTTTAAAAGAAATACCTTAGTTTTTCTTCTTCTTCCTCTTCAAGTATATATCAGGACACAAAACCAAATTGTTCATGTAGCCTTAAAACTAATTTTCCTTCTCTCCGCTTGAGTTCTTTCATCAGAAGTGATTTGTTCAGAGACTGAAGTAATTGTGACTCTCAAGACTTGAGAAGCAATCGTGGTGTAAAATACAGCCACCCTTAGGGAGGAGGAAGGATAGTTGTTGCTCAGATATTTTTTCTTTTTGGAGGCCCTTTTTTATTGAAAGTAACTGATTAAGAAACAGAATGAAATAACCAGGCTGAAAGCACATGGCATCCAGCAGTGGGTGAGGATAGCATTTGTGTTTATTAATCATGGTCTTGCTTTTTGTATTGTGTGATCCGTAGAAGAATAAGTAGTCTGATTCTTGTGATCTACCTTGCTTCTTGTTAGTGTTAAAAAAAAAAAATAAACAAACCCTCTGTATATGGTCTTCTTGTCAAAAGTTAGGCATGTCTGGTGTTCTGTCTTATGATAGTGTCCTTTGAAGACCAGAAAATTGCAGTGGAAGATTTCTCAGACCTAAAGGATGGGCACTACAGATAATTAAATGCTGTTGTTAGCTTTTCCTTTCAAATATCTTTTCAAACTGTTTGCTGTGCATATAAATTAAAAAAAAAAGCACAATTCTCAGACTGGAGTTTCAAAATTTCTCTGTTCATTTGCTCAGGATTTTTCTGTCTGAGTCTTATCTCCTGATGATTTCCCCTGCATGGTTAGACCATGGGTGAGGTGGACTGAACTGTCTGTTGCTGTTTTAGATGTCTTACCTGTGACACTCACATGGGGCTGGTAAATATGATGAGACCATCTGCTGGAGACAGTGATGCTCAAGATGAACCTCCTCTCTGCATTCGTTATGTAAAGATACAGAGAAAGGAAAAACCCCAAACATGAAGGCTCTTTAATAGTCCTGATGAAGCAGTGAGACAGGCTCCTACCTGTCCTCATGCAACCTAATGGCTACAAAGTCACAGCCAAGATACTGGTTTGTCTTTTTTTCCTCTCTTGAACTTCATTCTTTACAAGTCAACATTGAGATAAGTTTCTGTATAAAAGGTATTCCTGATTGCCCTTGGGTCCTAGAGAAGCCAGGGCTGCCACCCCTCTAGTGTTTTCAAATATGACCAGTGGCACAGATACCAACATGCCTGTTAAAAACAGGGATTTTTTGTGTGGAAAAAATTTTGAAGTGCTTTACTCTTGCTGCAGTGATTTTTCCAACCTGAAAGCTTTAAGGAGAGAACAAGTGCATGGTATGTGTATATGAATATGATGTCTGAATATTTACCTGTTCTTCATCCATTGCAGGATAGGAAGGAAGGGAAGCTTACACACTTTCAGCTGGTGTGAGAACTTGTATAAAAAATGCTGATGCCTCCAGTTATCCCAGTACAGGCTTGCTGAATCTGCGTGTGCTAGGGATGGATATGTTTTTTAATGTGTGCACATAAAAAGTTGATTTTTTTTATGTTACGTCAATAAAATGTATGGTTTGTTGTCTGTCGCAAATACACTGATTAAATAATCAAGCTTATACAACACTGATTTGTTAATCATTGTAAATAACCTTTCGGTTCAAGAGCTTCGTCTGTGAAAATTACTATTTTATACAGAAGTGTTATGTAATAGACATTTTGTTGCCTTTGCAGTCCTGCACAGAGGAACATGGTTTTAAGCTCATGTAGTTTGGATTGTTCGGTATAATTTGTCTACTAAACCAATGCAAATATCAGTGAATAATGGGAAAAAGAGTCCATACTGCATATTTGTAGATGGTGGTTTGTGTACAGATCATGGAAAGGGAGGATAGGAATTGCTTTGGTCTGACAGTCTCTGCATTAAAACTTGAGTGAGCAGTGTTAGAGGTAGAGCATTGGCTTGCTTTGTTTGCAGGCACCACTATGGTTACACACGCTTTCCACATGCATTAGCAATTGCCTTCATCAAGGATGCACAGAGGAACCAGACTTCACGGTTAATCTGACTGGTGTTTAAAAATACAAACTGAGAAGTCCACATACAGGGTTCCTCTCAATGACTGCCATCCGGAAACTTTTATGTACTTACTTTCTGACTAATTAAATTAAGAAACAAAGCCTAACCTACCTAGCTTAGCAGAGGAACTGACAACAGGGAAATGAAACTTTTCATGCACTTGAATTTTTTTAAGTAATGTTTGCTGGTTTATAACCCATACTAAATTTCTTCACAGTTTTCCCTTGTTGGCCTTGATAGTAGAGCGAAAGGGAAAACTGTCTTGATAGTTTTGTTCCTCTCCTTTTCTATCCTTCTGACAAAAAATGTTATTGGCTCTGGAAACAAGGAAGTGGAGGACTGCAGATACATAAAGGCTTGATGCTGCAGAAATAATGGGTTTAACCAGTGCTGGTGTCCCAATGAAAAGTGGATAGGAAAGTGTCTAACAGAAGAATAATAGAAGTGTTCTTGGAAAAAGGAGTGGACTGAAACACAGTTGTGTTAATAATTACTCAGGAAAGTGAGAAATGCACAGGTTTGGACAAGATTCTTTTTCCAGTGTTTAAAACTTGTATTTATGCTATATTTATTTTTAGTGAAAGTTAGTTTAGGATGTACTGCAAGTGGAAAGTGTATGAATTCTTTTTGTTTGAGGGTGCCTCATTCCAGAAACAAGGCTTTCATGCTCACAGTGGAATGGCCAAGTTTTCCCTGTCTGAAGTCAGCTTGAAAGCAAAGTATTTGAAAAAATTGATTGCATGAAATGTAATGGGTACCTAAATCTTACGGGTTGAATTAGTACAAGCCTGGTTTTGACTAATGGTTTGCACATGACTCGTTTGTATTTTAGGATTGTAGTCTGTCCATATGCACAATGGCCCAGAGCAGCCTGGAAACAACCAGTGGGCAGCTGGTCAGTATGAGGAGCAGAGTGCCCCTTCTCTGCTGTTTCTTTTCTGCACGAAGAGAGGAGGATGGCCCTCCACACTCTCATAACTGTTGGTTTCTGTCATCTCATCCATGTTAAGACTTCTTCAGTGTCTGATTATTTAATTGTTTGCTGTCTGAACTTGTAAAATCTTAGATCTGGCTTGCTATCTGCTGAAGAATGTAATACCAGAGCTACCAGCAGCAGCCCCCTCTCTTACTGCCTATGTGTCAAACGAGTTAGCTGTACCAGTGGGAAGTTTTGCCTGCTTGACCAGCAAGTTTTGATATGTTGATGTCTTGGTTATATTCTTGCTGTCTGCAACAGAAGAGAGGAAGTGGGGAGAAGTTTGCACACAGCCTCTGGCTCATGGATGGGGGAAGAGGAGGTGGCCACCAATAGAAGGGAGGAATTACAGGGAGCTCCCAAGTTAAAGGGGGTGTTGGGTGTCGTGTGGAAAGCTATGACAAGGCCCTAGAATGGACAGTGAACTCGGCAGGGAGTGGCGGTGGGATCCCACAGGCTCCCATGTAGCAGCAGCAATGCCTAAGGTGCTTTCCAAGGGGAGTGTGGTTTCAAGACCAGCTGGAGCAAATTTGAGCTTGCACTGCTGTTAAGAAGGGAAGTTCTGCCTCCCAGCCCACCCTCTGCTTTGGGCAAGATGCCTTTCCCAGGCACACACCATGGAGAGAGCAGGAATGCTAAGTAGCGGGGTGACCACAAATCAGCTTCAGCTAATTGCAAAACTTTACTCTGAGATAGCAACAAAATCTGGTATTTATCTGGTTAGGTTACATGCTACTTTTGACAGTATTTCTACAGTAGGTATCTGTGCTGGGGTTTTTCTTCTCTCTTGATGGCATGACACTTTTCCTGTGCCGTGGTCTGTTGTTTTTCTTAGGCAGCAGCAAGGGAGGAAGATGACATTTTAACTGAAGAGATTGTTAAATGTCTGCTGTTGTCTGGATACTTGGAGATGTATGTAGAACTAAGAATTATTCAGTTGTGCTGAAATTAAACCTCTAATGACTGGAACTGCTTCACTAATTTTATTAGCTGAGGTTGTTGGTTTTTTTTTTCCCCCCCAAAAATCTCCACTTCTTCCCCAAAATACTGTGACTTTCCTCCTTTTCCTTTCTTTTCAGAATTCATAATGATTTGTTCTAAGTGCATTCTTCAGGTTTTTTTCACTCTGTTAACAATGATTATTTCTATGTTAAAAGCATCAGAAGTATTGCTTTCCTTAATGGTAAAGATATGTGATCAAGTGACTGTACAAATGGAGGCAGCCACATGTAGGCTGCT
The DNA here is from genome assembly GCA_013390045.1 of Picathartes gymnocephalus. Lineage (NCBI taxonomy): Eukaryota > Metazoa > Chordata > Aves > Passeriformes > Picathartidae > Picathartes > Picathartes gymnocephalus. Next base: position 302,218 of record WEKY01030913.1, read on the forward strand.
GTATATAGGACATGGCATTTGGAGGTTGCACATCTTATGCCTGAAGTGCCAAGTGCCTGGCTGTGATTCAGATGGAATTGGCCCTGGTTGATGCCAGCACCCCAGTGTAAATGTGGTGTCTTTCCCTATGCTGTAGGGCCCTGAAAGAAAGGTATTGAAGTAAATGAATGCCAGAGGGACGAGGTTAAAAGAGAAGTGGTGCCATGTGCTCCTTATTTTATCTTCTTCATAGCCACAGTCCCACATACTGACTATACCAGTGGGTGTGTATTCTTGTATCAAAGCAGATGTTTCTGTAAGAAAGATGTGGGTTTGTTTTAATAAATTGAGGTTGTCACTTCAGAAGTGAGAGAGGGAGGTGAAGGAAGTAGCATAAAGTGAGAATTTGTCAAATGGGATTTGGAACAAAATCCATGAGAATTTTTGTGGTAAGAACTGTGGGGAAGAATCTTTCACTGATCTTGGCACTGCCCAAACATCTACTTATGCAATGCTATGATTTAAATAAGAATTTCTGCTTTTTCTGCTTTTAGATTGGTTTTTGGTTTGGTTTTTTTGTTTTCTTTTGTTTGTTTTAAACCAAAATTTTTTAAGTGTTTTGTCATTTGTTTCCCTTTACATCTCCTCTGGGTATGATGCAGTCTATGTGCTTAGCCTGTTCTGGGAAGGGGAGGGTGGTGGTGGTGGACCTCAGCAGTCTTTCAGATTGTGATTCAGCTCTTGAAGACAAGCTCTCCTGTTCCTCTATGCCTTACCAAGTGTGGTGGTGGTGGTGCTGTTCAGCCTCTCCTGGTCCCTTTCCTTAAATGCTGATACATTGTCAGAAAACACAGCCCTCCTACTTTGATGGTGGAAACTACCTTTGCCTGCTGCTGTCAGAAATGGTTTGTTGCCTTTGAGGTGGCTGCTGAGGAGGGATTGGATGGCATGGTGAACTCTGTTTAGGCCCTTCTTACGTGGCTCTCTGACCTCGTGGAAAAAAAAGGGGTTGCAGAAGTGGCCAAGGTGAATGGCCCTGTGGCTATGAGAGGATTTTCTGTTAGACCTCAAGTATTATCCAAAGGTCTGTTCTGAAGCCTACTTGCAGTAGACTTTTGGAAAATATCTAGTTACAGTTTTTTTCTTCCATGTATCTAAAAAGCTAGAGTCTCTGAAAACTCCAATTCTGCATAGAAAGTTTTGCTTCTCCACTGGCCCCACTTGGCCACCCCAAGCCTTTTCAAGAAGAAAAGTCTGAGGCATATTTTATTTGAGGATTTGACAGTGTTTTCCCCACCTCTTTATCCTGGGTCTCTACTGCTAAGAAACCTGGAACAGCAGGTTCCTGCTGACCTTTAAAATTATCTCAGTGGAAAGCCTGACACAGGGCTTATTCCTGTGTGCTTCTGAGTTCCAGGGGGTGCCAACCCTGAAAAAGCCTCAGAAAAAAAATTAGAGGGTGACGTATGTGGGGGGGCTTGGTTTGCGGTTTTTTCTGCAGTGGTTTGGGAGCAGCTCAAGTGGGTGAGTGCGCTGCTGTTGGTGCTGGGTGCAGACCCTTATGGCAGAGCAGCTCTGCTGCAGCCACTGCTGGGGTGGAGGCAGTGGGGTGGGGGCTGAAGGAGGGGATGCAGCTGGTTGTCCCTGGCTGTGGATCATCCTCTGCTCTCGAGGGCTGTCCCTGTACCTGTCCTATGTATCTGGGGCTTGCTACCCTTGCAGTGAGTGCCTGCTGCAGGGGTGTTGGGTCCCTGGCACAGTGTGCTGTGGCTGGCAGTGCTAGGCACGCCTTGGGCACACCGCAGTGCTGCTTGGGGGGCAGCAAGGCAGTGGCAGCCAGCCGGCTGCACACTGGAGTCATGCAGAATCCTGCCTGTTGCTAAGGGACTCCTTTTGGATATGGAACTAACATTGGTTTACATAGCAGCTTTCCCTGTGTTTGTTGATTGGAGGCAATTACTGTAAAATACTTGATTTATAACAAGGCATACTTAATAAGCAACAAACTAAAATAAATAGTCGTTAATTACCTGCTGGAGTCTGGGTGTTCTTTTTGCTGCGTTGTTGTTTTCCATCTGTGTGTTTCAGCGGTGGAGCTGCTGGATCTCTGGAGGTGAAGGCAGCCATGCTGGGTCTTAGCTGGTGGAAGTTTTGGGCTGATGAAGGAGGGTGACAATCCCACTTCTTCTCTGTTTTGTTCATCCCAGAGGATAGAGGTGTTTTCCTGAGATTTTTCCAAGCAGCTCATTTGACTTAAGGTGGTCTGCTTGCCTGGTATACGGCTGTAATGCAGTAGTTGAAGTGTCATCCAAGTGTTTGTGTGGAGCATGTGCACTGTGCAGCTACCACGACATTGGGGTCTGGTCTGGCTTTTGTGGTGGTGTAGGGAGGTGATGATGTAGAAATAGCAGTGCTCTCGGTCAAGTTAGGATGAGCCAATACATTTAAGAAAATATGTGGGAAATGACAAATTGCTCATTTGGGATCTATGCTCTTTGAGAATAGGACAACTCATTTAGAGTAGTTCCAAAGTTATTAAAGCAAGGATGTTCTCAGTCTTCCCCAGAGATGAAGCACTGTAAGCAAAAGGATGAGTAACCTTTGTCTTCTGTGTTGCAGAGTGACATTCCTCTGACCCCTGCTACCATCACCACTTTATTTGGCCACTTTGATTCACAGCAGTTTGTTTTTATATAGGAGTCTGTGGCGCTTGTCAAAATGAGAAAGTGATCATCAGAGTCTGGCTTGGTATTCCTACTGCTGGAACCTTCAGGAGCCAGCACTCAGCCCAGCTGAAGCCAGAGGAGGAAGGTGGAGAAGCACAGCCTGATCAGGTACTGAGCCAGTAATGGGGAAAGTTGTCTGATGCAGAGTTAAGTTATGGGTGATCATTAATTATAAAAAGTTATGTTCTTTAGAAGGTCTTGTTAACATATGGGATACAATGGAGGCCCAGTAAGGACAGCCACATTTGTGGGCCTGGCGTGGGTGCCTGTTACATGTCTGAGTTCTGTAGCAGGTCTGAGGTGAACATAAACAAATGCAATGTGTTTTCTGGGATATTTGATTTGCACATCTAATGTGCAGTACAGCTCAGTATGTGTTTGCAAATACCATTTTCAGGCTTCATGTAAGTTGTAAAGAATGGGCTAGGAATACTCTTAACAAATATTTGAATGTTGAAGAGCAGTTTGATGTCTTGAGGAAAGTTTTTCCTCAGCTTTATTTTTTGTTCTAGTAGGGAGACTTGAGGTGTCCATAACCATTCCTAGAAACTGGTATTTATTCTTGCATTCACATCTTTCAGATTGTCATACCTGAGAAGATTTAGTTAGGTTCATCTTGTATGAAGACAGAGAAGGTCAAGGTTTTGATTCATTGTATTCAGTTTGGGGTTTTTGTTTTATAACTGTACCTTCCAGTTCATGTGGAACTCCTGCTCAGAAGACCATGTTTTGAGAAGACTTTGTATATTTTTATGTACCCTTAGAGATCCTTTAAGAACAAGGCTACTACTTATGTGGGCTTGTACAATGTGCTTTTGTGGGATGTCAGTGGCATGCAATTTACTGTTAGAGGCTTTGAAGAGACACAGTGTTTTTTCACCTCAAGTAATGCTTTCTCTCCAGAAATACCAGCATGTGAGGCTTAGACTGTCTGAATTTATTGGCCACATTTTTGTTATTTTTTTAATTTATTGACCCACGTGGAAGCAGTGAGGGTTTGTTTACAATATGTTAAGAAATTTATTCCTAATGTTCTAGAGGCAGTTTTCATCTCTGATTTTATCTTTCCTGGTGTGGTTAAAAAACAGAGAAATATTTTTTTTTTTTTTTTTTTTTTTTTTTTTTTTGTTTTTTTTTTTTTTTTGAGTGCACAGGNTTGGGAAATAAGAATCAGCACTTATTTGATTCAACAACTAGTTTCCTGCTTCCCAAGGAAGAGGTAGTGGCTCATCTGCCTGCAAACATCCCTCCTGTGGAGAGTCTTTGTTGGGGAGTTAGAGGAAAGCTAGCAGTTCCTAGTGAAATAGCTGTGTGGCAGGATGAAGAGGGATTATTGAAGCATTACTAGGAAATTCATGGCTGTGTGGAAGACCTTATGTACTCTACAGACGAGCTGACCTAAATTCTGCAGCCAGGCCTTACTGGTTTCTGTGTTGATGTGATGTGGCAGGCTGGATAACCTGCAGCAGATCTGGGGTTTGAGGAAAAAAAAAAAAGGCAAGGGGAGTACAGAGAAGATGAATATTTGAGTGGAAACACAGACAGGCAAGTCTTTAAAAGTATACTGAATCTGTCTTAAATTTTTTTGTTGTTTTCTAACCCACACTTCTCTATTCTTAGTATTGAGTATTCACATAGCCAGGATGGGTCTGTATTATAAGGATGCTCATTAGGAAGAGTGGAGAGGTTGTTTACTCCGGGCTGGGGAATACGTGAATGGTTTTGCTCATAAGAGGCTTTTACAGATGGCTTGGAGTTCTGAGATAGGTTTTAGCAAAGAAATTATGCTAAGTATCTTATGAGTAGTGAAACAGTTAACACAACTGACACTTGAACTCTTGGAGGGAATAGGATTAGTATCCTCTTGACATAAATGGAATGGCTTATGCTTCTAGGCAATGTTTATTTCTCAAAATTATACACTACACAAAACATGACACAGAAATCTGAATCGAAAGCAAAATGCCAGGTCTGTGACAGTCCAGTTGGTCAGTCTGACCTGCATGCAGTGTTTTCATGCTGTTACTTCTTGTAGTAGTGTTGTGACTTTGCAGTTTAGTTTCTGCTGGCACAAACGTGGTGTAAGGGCAGTTGCTGCTTCCTGCCTTTTTGCGTACACATAAGCTAGACTGATGCAATGCTCTCCTTTGCTTTCATCCTTCCTGCTTGCATGCTTTTGTTACCTGGTCTCACCACTTCCTTCTCAGGTTCCTCTACTGGTGTGAGAGGCATTTTTTTTGCTAGTACTGCTTATGCCATGTCCTGTGAAAGGAGTGGGCTATGCAGGCAAAAAAATTTTGCAAGTACAAGGGCTTTTGCAGTAAAACTTTCGCTGGCAAGAAAAAAATATTGGCTGATACAGTTACATGAGCAAAATGTTAAAATGTGGCAAGGGGCCCCTGTGCAAGTGTTCTGGTCTGGTTACTGTGATAGAGTGTGTGTGTGTGTATATATATTTATAATACATTTCTGTCTAGAAACCTCTTTTTGTGGGAGCATAAGCTTGAAGTCTTGAATTGTTTTAGAGGGATTTCTGCAGCTGCAGCATCCTGAAGTGCCAGGGAAAATAGTGATATTCTGAAACATTGCTGGCTTATTTTAGATCACATTTCACTTGATGTGCTTTTGATTTGTTTTAAGAACAACTTGTCTGTGTAAGCTATTTGTTTACTATACGCACATAATAAGCAGCAATGCTGACCTTCGTCTGGAAACCAGAATGACTGACTGTTAGTCCTGTTGCCCCACTGCCAGGAGCAGGTATGGTGAGGGGATTGGAGAGCTAGGGCTGTTTCCCTTGTATGTGTTTCAATACCAGAAGCAGTAATTAAAAGCTTATTAACTGACAAATAAACAAAATTGATTAAAATTCCCTCCAAAATGATAAACTGGTTTTTGTTTGCAACAGTGTTATTTGCCAAGGCTACCTCAAGGCAGAAGCGGTGTTTTCCTTAGTGTAGATACAGATGTCATTTGGAGTACTTTGCAATGAAAAGAACTTTTGTGTATCTCACTCCAATGTTACAATTTTCATGTTGGTTTATATTTTTTATTCCTGTCTTCCCAGCAGAATTTTCAATGTTATCGTTAGAGACAGAAACTGGAAAATAACTGGAAAATAGCTGGAAAACAGCCCCACTTCAGTGTTTTTTTTCCACTGTTTTTGCTCTCGTATGTGTTTGCCTAGACAGGAGACTTGTCCATTACTGATAGCAAAAGCCAGTTCCCACAGCCACGGGTCAGTGAGCTGAGCTGCTCCCAGCCAGCTTGTCCTTCTGGAGCCTGAACCCAGCCTGGCCGCAGGCAGTGGCACCGACACAGCGCAGGGGAGGAAGGAGGTGGTGCTGGCAGGCCTTGTCACCAGCTCACTGTAGCAGAGAGGAATCTGAGCAGGGTCAAAATGCAGCACTGTTCTCTTTCAATCTTCCCTGGAGTAACGTCTTGTTGCATGGTTTTTTGTTCATAGACCTGTTTCCTACTGGATGTGTATCAAATTCAGTGGGCTGCAGTACTCTTAGCTATGTGTTTTGACATATTATGATGTTGTTTTGAAATACCTACCTGCTCTCAGTTCTCAACTGGAATCTCAGGAGGTGCCTTTTGGACAGATGGGATGTGATTCTCAATACATTGCTCCCTGCAGCTTTGTCTATTGTCCTTGGTAGGTGATGCTGTTTTGAAGAAGGCAGCACCATCACAGTTCTTGTTGTCTCGGAGGCTGAGCGAACGCTGGAGCACTAAATCGGTGTAGTGAGGTGCAGCATCAAAGAGCAAGGTCTGCCTGTCCTTGCCCAAACCCAATCTGGTTTCAGGAGAGGTGAAACACTTCCAGCAACTGAGAAACCACAGGAGAGATTGGACTGGGGAAAAGTTGGCCTTTCCAACACCAGGTTTTCTTTGTGTAGATGGGCCTAACATGTCTTGTAATACTGTATTTGCACATGATGGTAAAAAGGATGTACCATGAGATGTTGGTGACATTATTGCCTTGCACCTCAGATAGTAAAGATGGCGGGGAAGAGAGATTTGCAAGGGGAGAAATGAACAAACTCTTTGTTGCTCAATTATTTTAGTGCTTCTGTGGTTTAGCTGTTATATTGTGTTACTCTGTCCACAGCTTTTTATGGGCCTCTTTTAGAAAAATTTTAGATTTACATAAATAATACTTTTCTTTAGTTTTATTTATTATTTCAAGTGCTAGAATATGCTTGCAATTATAAAATTCCACTGCCTCTGGTGATTTGATATATAAAATTCTGGCTTTTATTGCTGAGCAATGAGCTCCCAAACTTTTTGCTTATCTGACTGCATTTCATGAAGTAGCTTTTGCTCAGTGTATTACTGGAAACATGGAAAAGTCTTCTATGCATAATTAGAATTGTTTTGATCAATAAAGCATCAGTCTCTTCCATTCCATTAACTCTTACATTCTGCAGGAGCTGGCCAAAAAAAGTGATTTTTTTTTTTTTTTAAATTTTATTTTTTTTTTTCTGCTCATAAACTCAATCTCCTACCTTTTGAGGTAAAATGTTTTTCCAGGCAGACTGCAAAAGAATTTTGATGGGCAGTTCAAGTAATTATTTAAGGAATGTAATGATTGTTAACATTACTGATACTTGAAACATTGGGGGAAAACAATTACATGAAATGAAATTTTTAAGAAAGGAAAACGCCTTACAACCCCTTCCCCTTAGCCCTGCCATGTGCTGTTTTGGAGTTCTGTACTAGTTAAGGGGAGCACTGCTCAGGTTTGGGTTTGGTTTGTTTTTTCCAATCTTTGCTCTTGAGGAGGCATTGTAGTTCAAGGTTTTAGAGGTAGAGCTCAAACGCCACCCCACTATTTCCCCCCAAAAACCCCACCAGACTGTTGCTTGCAGCAGGGCTGCGGTCTGGCATCCAGCTGTCCAGTTTGCAGCTGGATCTGGCAGTCCCACATGCTTTGCCTTCTTGGCAGGGCGTGTGTTTTGCTGCCTCCCATGACACCAGGCTGAGATGCTGGTAGTGCTGCCAAAGGCTGGGAGCAGCAGACATTCCTGTGCCATGGGTGAGATGGGACTAGAAGTAGGGATGCTGCATGGATTTTTTAGATGCAGGAAGTGGTGGGCTGTGATAGAACCAGACAACCGCCTCTCAAGTCACCACCTCTTGGCTGATGAGTAATGGTTGGTTTTTCCTAAGTCTGTGTGCTTGCTAGTCCTCAGGCAGTCACTGATTGGTGGTAACTTGCAGTCAAGTCCTTAGCAATACCAGTTTTTCCTTTTCAGCTCAGGGAATGGGATGGGGACCTGCAGGTAACCTCTGCAGGATCTGGATGAGTATTTGTGAAGACAGAGGTGTGTGGTGATAGAGCTGGGAGGTATCAGAAGGAAGAACAGAAAGCACAGTTAATCTTGCAGGAGTGTATTGGCCCACTCCTCTGGATTGTGCTGTCCTGGTATGTGTGTTTAAACTGAGACAATCTGGAATAACTGGCTGTCAACTTGTTAAAATAATCAGGTTGCCAAGAACTCTATCATTTTGTTAAGCTTCATTTCAGATTTATTGCATATTTTTTCACCTTTAATGGAATCTATTCAGGGGATGCAAACGTGAGGTTTAGCACTCTAGTTCTACTCCCTGCAGTTCACTTAAATTTTCTTTTCATTTGCTTTTGCACCTCTGCTCTGTCTCGACCAGGGTTCAGTCTGAAGGCAGCAACTGAGAAACTTCCCTTCACTGAAAGGGTATGTCTAGGTTGTAGGAAATGGGAATATGAGATTTGGAGCTCTCATCCATAAACATTAAACAAAGCTTATTTCCACAACCTCTTCTGTCTTTGTTAGAATAGTTGGAGGTATGTCAACCTAAAAAGTCCCAAACCTGCTTTGGTTTAACTTTCATCTAGATCATTATGTGTAATATCCTAATGAGGGGCAGAGCTACTTCTGTTTTCCTTATACGTTGGATAGCACTTCCATACATTGATGGTGGAATTTGGGTGGGATTTTTGCAGTGTCATTGAGTTTCTTTTCCTGCTGTGGGTTGTTCAAATAGCTGTGCTAGTGGGAAGACAAACACTTGAAATAGAAAAATATGATGAGGCAAGGGCTGTCAAGTATTATGCATCAATTTTGTACTTTGCATGCTGAGGTCCTGACCTGCTTGAGGTCTCTAGGTACTTCTGCAGTGTAAGTGTTCAGCAGTGATAAACTGCAATGTCTGGCAGAGGCATTCAGTGTGCAAGGACACCTGAAAAAACAACCTTTAGTCCTTTCCCTGAAATGAGCTGGTTTCAAGGTTTCTGTTTTTTCAGAGAGATTGGACAGGGCGTTTCTGTTCAGTGTGTGCTGGCATGATATTCAGTGGTCAGCACCTCGTTTTAATAGTTGTCAACAAAGTAATATTGATAGAGCTGACTTACTGGACTTTTTTCCCCCCTGCATGTGTGCTGCATTAATTCTTTGAATGTATTTTTTTTTTCTCAGAAATAGTCAATGTACCATGAAAAGCCCTGTTCACCAATATCATCTGAAAACAGCAAAAAGAGCAGAAGACAGAAAGCCCCCAGATACCCCTAAACAGCAACAACAAAATGAGCTATAATGTGGTTAAGGAGAGAGCTGCTTGTAGCCAAGGGCACTTGCTAAGAGGGAGACAGGTTATGAAAGCCCACCATTTATCTTTGATTTTTTGAATGAGGCAAAATGTAGTTGTGTTCTCTAAATAAATGCGTGGAGTAGTTATGTTCCTCATTGTTCCTTACAGCATTAAATGGCTTGTTAATAGTTTCACAGCTTGTCACAGAAGGCCTTGGAACTTATTCTTGGTTTTCTAGATAGCCTGATTACAGATGGTAAAACTAGACAGGCTCAAGGGTCATGGCATTTTAGAAAGAGATTCTCTGCAGAATATCTCAAGGACCTTTAAGAGTTAGAGGTGTCCCGAAGATAAGCTGTTACTGATCTGAGGCCACGGATAAAAGTGTTTCTTGCTTATTAAATGCCCCAAACATGAGCAGATGTGTGTATGGTTAAAAGGCTCTGTGGATCAGGACTGGCTGAAAAAGTTTTCTGAAGTTTGTATGGGTTAAACAGGGTTACTGATGTTTCTTGACACCTTTTCTGCAATGTCACCTACCCTACTAACAGCATATTTAGGGGATGGGCTTATTTTCATTCTGTACAGTCAGACTGTACATAAGGAATGTGCATCTTGCTTTCATAGCAGTCATAGACCAGTCCTCAGGAGCTGACTCACTGCTATTTTGTAAGCAGGGTTTGCCTTCCTTTTATGTGGTTCTGCATTTTTCCATTCCACAGTCCATAGTAATTTAGATGTTAAGTGTGCTGGTGTTAAAAAGCCTACTTCCTGGAGTAGATCTTATCCCTATGTATGCGGTGTGTACTCAGCCTCATTTGATAACTAACAAAAGTAATTTTTGATTATTTCACTTTTTTTCTAGTTGGGTCTTAATCACTTTATATTACAAAGGCACTTTCCTTGCAGCTAACATGATCATTAGCAAACAAGTATTAATTATTTTGGGGGAATTGTATGTGGTCTGTTAGTTATTGTTACACTGTCACACTTGTAGGGGCTTGTTCTCAAATTTTCCTGCACAGTATTTTACTTTCTTGAATTTCAGATTAATTGTCTTGTTCTACTTGCATTTTAACTGAGCTTTGCTATTGGGATGTCATGGTAGGGGTGGGACTGGTGAAAATGGGCCACTGGAAAGGTACAGAAGGAAGGCTCCCTATAACTTGATCATTCAAGTTAGATTTTCTAGTGTGTAGCATACCTTGAATAACACTGGATTCTGTTATTGACTTCCAAAATCACTTAAACTTACTCTCATACCTTAGTAACACTTTATTCATGGCAGGTCAGATATTTTCCTGTGACTTTTTATTACTTGCTTTTACTTGGCTCAATTAGATTTTTTTTTTCCCCCCCACACTGACATCTTTGGAGGAAGTAAAGAGCCAGAAATCTTCAGTGCTGTCATGATTTTTACTTTTTAATGAAAAGCTTTTCTGAAAATAACTGTGCACCAGTGTGTAAATCGAACTTTTTCCAAAGTTCTGCTACTTCTGTAATTTTTTTTATAGCTTTCCTAGGTGAAAGTTGGAAGATCAGATTGTTTTAATTGATGTTTTTGCAAAACTTGTGTGGCTGGAAAACTGACAGTAGTCATGTGAATTTCCTATTACTTCTGCATGATTAAAATCTACAACAGCACTCTGGGCTGCTGCTAGAAATATTTCCAGAAAAAAACATATGGGAGAGACTAGGGGAGATAACCCAGCAGAGACTTTTTTTTTTCCTATTCCTCTTATTCTATGGTAGCTCCAAGGCTGAGCATAGTTAAAGGGAAAGATGTAAATCATTCTTATGGAAAAATGGTGGAATGATACTGATTTTCCTGTTAGTAGCCAGGAGGCAATGGAGAGGGGAGAAACAATAGGAAGCTTTTTGTTTCCTGGGTGGAGTTTCACATTTGACACTGCTAAGTAGGAGCGCGATCTGAAGGCGTGGGGCCGGTAAGAAAGGCAGCACCTTCCCTGGGAACTGCTGGACTTCAGCCTGGGCGTTCCTGCAGGAAACTCCACCCTCTCGTTCTATCTCTGTCTGATACCTTTTCTAAGCCTTGATGTCGTCTTGTTACTGCTGGCAAAAAGTTACATGTGTGGGAGATATGCAAATATGTTGTAATGTTCTGATATAATTTTAGCAAGGAAAAGAGCAAGCTCTGTGCATAGGTATCACCAACTGAGCTCCAGTCTTGCAGCTCAGTTTATTTAGTAGAGCTGTCAAACTTTGAAAAGAGATCTGCATGGATGCGGGATATAGGATCAAGTTCATAATTTTGTAAACTTAAAAAGTAGCTTCTATCAATCCACAGTTCTCTAAATTCCTTTACGGACATTAGAAACTGTCTGAATGAGTGTAGAAGAATTGTGTAGTTCAATGACATGATAATTGCAGATTTCTGATGATGTGAATCCTCTTGTTATTGACAGTGTACACTGTCACAGGAAGAATACTGGCTTTGCAATGAATAACTGAGGTGGGCTTTATCTTCTCTTGTTTCTCTCAATGTAAAATTCTAAATATGGTTTTGTGCCTTTTTTTTTTTTTCCTTAGGTATAATGAGGACTTGATTTTGTGGCAGAGGAATGAATCTACTAAAATCCTTTCTCATATATACAGGGTGAAGTATCGCACTCAGGAGGGTAATGTTCCAGTGGAATTGCAGTCTTCCCATAACAGTTTAGACTTTGGTAAAGCAAGTGGGTGAGTCATTGCAGGGATTTGATGGCTGAAAAGACTGATTAATAATTAATTTAAAAACAAGATGCCCTTTTGTCTGTGTCCTAGCTTTCAGCCATTCAAAAGATCATCAGATTCCCACATGTAGTTTAACATTTGAGTACCAGGGATGTGTTTATTTTGATGTCTTTCCCTGAACTGCAAATGTTGCTTTGTCTTTGCTTTTGCTCACACATTATTTATAGAGATATAAATGTCAAATTTGATTCAAGTGTTTTGATGAGATTACAGCACTTTGAAGGAGCCAGATGTTCCCATTTGGTGTGTTAGGCTATACTTGCCTCATGACCTTTTTGAGGTGTACTGGCATACCAGATGCTTTGCAGGTAATGGTATTCCTGATTTTCAGGAATTCTCACATACAGGTTCTTTGCTTTTCTTCAGCAGATATTTGTCAGTCAAGGATTTGTATTTCTACAGGTTTGCATTTGAGCTGAGTGTCTAATGGGAAACCCTGGGTTTCCCATTAGGGTGCTTTCTGCCTTGGTGCTGGGATGGTGGTAAAAGTGAAGAATGCTGCAGTCTGCAGTGTGACCCAGAAGGGGTGACTCAAAATGGGCCCTTTGACTTCAGTTAAATTAGCATAAATAATGTCTGTTTGAGAGGGGGTTCAACTACAATTAAACACCCCCTCAAAGATGTGGGGTCAATCAAAATCAATCCATGAAAGGCACAGAAGCTTTATCAGCCTTTTGGAATCCTTTAAGGTAAATTCATACCCTCTTGAGTGGTCCTGTCTGGGGCAGATCAGTGATACAAGATAGGTGTTGTGACTCTGATGTTAGAAGAGGTAATAACCTGTGTTTTGTCTTTTTGGTTAACTAAAAGCATGCTATGTGCAATCCTGGGCAATTTTGACACTGAATCTTGAATACTTAGTGCATGGTGAACATACATCAAGGCATTTGTTTGCTGACAGTGTACAGAAAGCCACTCTCTAACCTTTCATTTTTATTTATTTATAAGAGTGAAAGGTGAATGAAAATGTGTAATCTTACCTTGAGCTGTTGCTATCATTCATAATTTAAACCTGAAATGCTTTACATTTTCAGTGTAATGATCCCCTTAATCATTAAATTCTGAACTACGGCTTGGCTGTAGTCTTCTGCTCAGGCTTCTGTAAAAAGAAAATGGCTGCCAGATATTTAGTACTAAGATGTAGCTACAACCTTCTGGCGTTTGTGACATTGCATGTTGTCAGATGTGTAAGGTACAGCAGCTGACCCCTTGCACTTCGCAGAGCCTCAGTGTGTGAAGATTTGTCTAAATTTTCCAGCCTGCAGATAATGAAATACTGTGGCTGCCTTTAACTGTGAACATTATTTTACTGTAGTCACAAGTTAAGGTTTAGTTGCACTGCTTTATAAATACTGTATAATATTTATTGCATACTGTAGAGTTACTGTGAATAGGGATTTTAGCCTTTGCAAGGATAGCATTGGAGTTAGACTTCAGGAAGTTTTGTATAAAGAGGTTGTTTTTTGACCTTTGTAATAAAACCACCATTTGCCTGGGCACAGAATATGGAAGGAGAAAGCTCTCCCTCCTACTACCTGTTTAATTTGTGTTAAAAGTACTGTAAACGGGAAATGCAGAGGTGAGATTTTAGCTACAGGGAAGAATATGTAATCTGATTTATAAAACTAGACCTTCTTGAATGCTTGTTTTACTCCAGCAAAACCTCCTTTGGTAAATGCCATCTGCAGGATTGAGTGGGTGTTCACCTGCTGGTTTGTAGAGAGAGGAGGACAGGAAAGCAGTTTGCTCTTGAGGAGTGCTGGGATGAAGTGGATGATTTCACAGCTTGAAGTAGATAAAACTTGCTCTGGTGTCAGTATGGGCAGTGGAATTTGACAAGAAGTAGGAGGGGAGAAGGATGTGTGTGACTAGGGTGATACTTTGTATTGTGGAAGGAAGAAGCGGGGTCTGGAATTCATAGTTTGACATTTTTGAATGTGAGAAAGAAGCCAAAGGAAGCTGGTGGGTGTTGGGACATGACTGATTTGCGCCAGTTTACAAAGTAGGTGTGGACAGCAGAAATCAAAGGACAGTAAGAAATCACCAGGTTTTGTTTAACTGAAGGGGCAAAAAACTGCCAATGAAATGTTCACCCAAGGCACCCTGGCCTGCTCCAGGTCCTGATGTTGGAGCCTGGCAGTGCAGATGTTTTCAGTTCACAACTTGAGAGCCACTTTGCTCTGGATTCCTGCCTTCCTGTTGGAAACCTCCTAAGGCAGAGAAGTCCCTAAAGAGAAGTAGTTGCAGTTTCATTAGTTTTTCCTGTGGGATCACTGCAGAACCCCTGGATGGATGAGATTGAGGTCAGAGATGGATCACTGTTTCCTCCAGACCTTATCAGATTTGCCTGCAGAGAGAGATTTGTGAGTTGAGCAATGATGCTGTAAGAGGATTCCATGGCAGAGCGGGTGAATCTGACTATTGGAACTTGCCCCAGGGAGCCAGACTCACCAGGGCAGCTCTCCTGAGTCTCTTGGTCCAGATCTTGTGAAGTGGGAGTTAACATACACAAAGTATGTAGCTGGGCAGTCCTTTTGCATTAACTTTGGTAAGATATCTCCTGTTAATTACCTCACTGTTGAATAGGTGAGGAGTAAAATGTAGGGTTTTTTTCTTTTTATTAAGCTGAACTAGAAATAGTCCCTATGGGTTTTGTGACTTGGCCACAAGAACATTACTTATCATGTGATGTCACATCAGCTGAAATCCTCAGCAAGGCTGCTGGATTTCCCGACACTTGCCTTTCTCCTAGACTGTCACAATTCTTCCACCATTCAGACTGGTGTTTCTTGTGTGTTTGGGTTATGGGGGTAACAAAGCGTGTGAAACATGACAGTCTGTGAAAAATATAAGTCTGTAATGTTCTTTCAGCTTTTCTAGTGGGATAATTTTTCACATGTACATTTGCATTAATAGCAGTTGGCTTCTAGTTAATAAATACAGTGCCCTGTGAAATTAATGGGTTATTAGGCTTGGATGAGTTCCTATGGTGCCTTTAGTGCTGCAGCTTTCACTAGCTAGCTGTGCCTTTGCTTGTGTGCACAGCGGAGTTGTTTACATGTTAGGAATATGCTAGAGGCAAGGAGAAAGGAACAGCTTTAATGTGCTGCAGCTTAGATGCTCTGTGGGGGAGGCCTCAGAATTGTTCGTAACAGGATCAAATGTCAGTCCATGTTTCGAGAAGAATAAAGTTACTGTTTATGAGAAAATTAATGAATAGTATATTACATGCTTTTCCTCCATCTATTTTTGACCCTGTCTAGGGAAATGTCCCTCTCCTGTGGTTCTTTTGAACCCTGTAAGAGTAACAGTGGTACCTGGCAGAAGCATCTATGCAGACTTCTCCTTTTGGCTCCAGCCACTTCTCTGGGCTGCCTTTGGTAAGGAAACAGGTAATACGCCAGCCAGCTTCTTTCAGCTCTTCCATGAAAAGCCTGGTGATTGTGCTGCTGAGGATGCTTCTGAGACATTGTGGCTACTATTAAATTTCTTTTACAGGCACATCTGGGAATTCACTGCTCTACAGAGTAAGAAACATATCAAGCCATGAGCATGAGAAAATGGCTTCTCCCTCATTGCAAGGGAGGAGAGGGAACTGGAGAAGAAAACAGCTGAAAACCTCCTCCTCTCCCTCCAGAGCTATTTTTTGTCAGTGACAGAGAATGGTGGGATGAGAAAAGCTGATCTAAATCTGCAGCAGGCTGTGGCTCTGATCGGAAGATACATCCCCAGGAAAAAACAATGAGAGCCTAGCTGTGGGGGAGGGAGCATTTGAAGTCAAAGCACTTCTCTGCTGGTTCTGCACCTGCAGTTTCTGTTCCAAGCTGCTTTGCATTGTAGGCAGGTGATGCTTAAAATTTGTCAAGAAGGGGCTGTCACATTTGTCTTAGATTGTGCCCCATGTGTCAGCTGTCAGGGCAACAAGCTGAGGTTTAGAAGAGCAGCTGGGGAATGCAGCTTGTGGAGAAAGGGTAGGGATGGGGAGGGAAGGACTGGAGAGGAATCATGGATAATTGTGTCAGAATAAAAGGCTTTTCAAAGACAAGGCTAGGTGCCTGCTAGAAATGCATCTCTAAAGCCTGGCCAGTATACAGCCAGGAATTCAATTTACCAGAATTAAAGCTTTTCTGATTGTGTGGCTTCTTGCATTCTTCTTAGAATGGTTTGGTGTTGAACCAGTATCCTGATGTGTTGTCTGGGCCTGTCTCCCAAGGGAGATATTTTGGACAGTTACTCCCAAGTAAATTCTGTTTGTCATTCTGGAGTTAAGGGCTTGTCTTCACATGCCATTAAGAAATAAGTCAGCTGAAGGTGTGAATTTAAAGTGAATTGCTTCAACTGTTTTACATCTTTGAGGCAGAATAATTGAGAGTCACTCTGATTCTGAAGAAGAACATCTCAAGAAGGTCTCAAGCAGTTGAATCAAATCAGTTTTTAAATTTGCATGGTTTTTGTCTTAAGAATTAATCCAAAGTACCTTATGCAGACAAAGCCTCAAAGTGGATTGTATTATATAGGAAGGCTGTTCTTAAGGATTTGGGAGGGTTTATGTCGATGCAGATGTATTACTAGTTAGGAATAGCACATGTACTTTAAAGTCACCTTGTACTTTCATCTGAATTAATCTTTCAACCTTCTGACTGCTAACCTTAAGCAGAAATTATGAGAGGATGTGAACTGACTTTAGTCTTTGCAATAGACCTTTGAAATGCTGCTCATGGCATCCTTAAAGCTGTCACTAACCCTGTAGTGACTGAAAATTTTCGTAGAAACTTCTAGTTCACATATTTAATCTTTTATAGTGAATGGAATGCACTTAGGTGGGTAAAGCTGCTGATTTCTTCTGAGATTTTCTAAGCTGATGGGAGGAAGGTGAAGGAAGTTAGAGGAGTACAAGCCCTCTGAGCAAATCTTGAACTTCCACCCCAAACTGAAATTCTTCCCATCCCATACAAAGCTTTTTTTCAGCTATGTGTATGAAGCAGGGACTTCAAGCAAAATCTGGGTAGTAGAAAAAGGCTGAATGTTTTATCTGAGGTTTGTGGCAACCTACATAGTTATGTTTACCTCAGTCCTGAGAGGAAGGGACAGGGGAATCTGGCACAGGGATTGTGCACTTCAGACTGAACTGTCTGTGCAGACTGGCAGTTTTGAATATTTGCTGCCTAATTCAGGGAGAATTTATTGGAGAAGTTAGCAGATCAGAGCTCTCCATTTTGCGTTTTAACATATTGCTACAGGATTTTTTTTCTTCCTTCTTCAGTTTTGTTCCTATTTTAATAAAAAGAGGAATGTATGTACTACTGTAGGTATTTTTCCTTAGTCATTTTCAGTTGTGCAAAATCAGTTGCAGTGGCTGATGTACAGCAAGAACACAGATTATTGCCTTTTCAGTTACTGAATTTAGACTTGAGAAACATCATAAGGAATTTTAATTTAGCTAAATTTATGCAAATAATTGTTTCAGCAGCCATGTGAGATTAGGTGGAAAAGCCCATCATGTATGTTGAACTGCAGAATTCCATCTGTAGACTGTTACTGCCATGCTTCTAGAACACGTAACAGATCACTGCATGTGGATAGTTAGCATATTATTTAAATATGGTTGTGAAAATGGAAGGTTCTGAATGTTTTTCTTAGTGTTGAGGCAGTTATAAAGTCAAATGTTGTCATTTTCTTGCTGAATACTTTCTTTTACTGCCCTGTAGAAGACTTGGTCGTAGAGAGTAACGGCTGATTCCGTGCTAAAGTTTAATTGACTGGATGGGCAAGTCCAGGTGGAGCACAGATGCCTTCACCTTGGGCAGGTGAAGGATATTGTATCTATGATCAGAGTGCATGTGCTTTGCACTGCCTTTTTTGGCTGAGGAGCAGTGCAGTTTCTGTGGCAGTGTCCCACTGGGATCAGACTGAGGTCAGTTCATTTTGCCTTGTTCATCAAACAAGGAGGAGATGGTTAGGCTGTGCAGAAGCTGTTAACTACAGTGGTGATCAGGCTGATGGGAGGAGTCTGAATGTGTATGTTGTCCAGTCTTGTTGACTTACCAAGTTGGTTACTTGGTAAATATCTCATCTTTTCAGTCAAGGACTAGATTTTGAGGTGCTTTTTAGAGATGTCTGAAATGTCTGATCAGCAAATGTATAGGTTTGTTTCCCTTTGTACACTCTGTTTAGTTTTATTCTGGTTGCTTCCAGAGTCCTGAACATCCTGTTGGCATGATGGAAAGGTGTTCACAGCCATGGAGATTTAGCCCACTGCAGGTCAATTCTTGTTTCAGGTGTTCAGCTGAGAAAGCTGCTGTGGACTTTGGTATCACGCAGATAGAAGTTGGTGGTTGCCATGGGACCATTGAGTGTGACCCATTTTTGTAAAGGATAGATAAACAGAACAGCCCCAAAGAAATTACACTTAATGCATCAAAAGAGCATATTTCTCATCACAGAGAACTTGATGTCATTGTAGGGAAAAAAAAGTGCATGGAAAACAGATCTCTGTAGGAAGATACTAAATAGTCCAGAAGCTGAAATTCTGGTTTCAAGAAAGAAGACATCTATACTAACAGCCCACTGGTTTCAAGACACATCTAGAAATTTCATAGAAAAAACAGTAATTAAGGGGAAAATTGATATATGAGAATGCAAATTAGATGTTAAGGAAATAAGTTAGAGAATTAACTGAATGTTTTCTACAGCTGAACTACGTTAGAAATAATTCCAGTTACTAGACAGAGATAATAAAGTAGCTCATGCAAAAAAAGTAGAAATATTTCTTAATACTCTTCCATATTTTTGGAAAGTGTAGAATGTGATACCATCAGTGCAATTCTAATAGAGAATAAAGTCTGATTTAATAAATTTAAGATTTCTTCTAAGGATGGCCATATGTAAATCAGCAGCGCTGTGACTTGATTGTTTAAAAGACTTTGATGAAAAGTCTGTAGGCACACAGACAGTTTTTAATAACTGTTGGTATTGAGGGTCCTAAAACCAACTGTGCCAGAATAGACAAGGAAAGAGTGGGAGACTGACTTAATCATATTCCAGCTAGCTTGACATTAATAGTCACCAAAACACTGGAAAAGTTAGAGCACTTTAACTTTTAACTCATGAGTTAAACATTCAAAGCACTTTAACTAGAAAGGACTCTACTGAGATGTAGTAAAGCTATGTCTTCAAAGGCGTCTGATGCAAGGGGGATGGAGACAGTTCAACCCATGTGGTCCTCTGCTACTCCCTAGCTTGTTCCAAGTCCTGTCTCTCTTTCCCTTTCTCAGCAGCAGCAGAGGTAGTCAGTGAGGACTGCTATGCCCCTTGGGGACTCCTGTCCTGACACATTACTGCTCTGTGATATTGCAAAAGTAAACTAATTAAGAACTGACTAACTGATGTTTAAAAGTTAGTCACTTGTGGTGAATCATTATCAAATGGGAATGCTTCTAGAAATCTTGTTTTAAGGATTGAGGTGAGGCCAGATTCCATTCAACCTTTTCATCACGTAGCTGGAGACAAGGATAGGATCTGCACTGATACCATTGGCAGCTCATGTCACGCTAGGCAGTGTGGTAAACGAGGACAAGGCAGCTTGTGCACTCGAATTTGCACAGCCTGCTGAACTGTATCAATCGAAGGTGCAATTTAATATAATCTGCAGTATCATGGGGCCTGCAGGTGTACTTCAGTGTAGTGACAGAATAGGAGCTTGGGGAGAAGACCACTTGAGGGTACAGTGAGTCAACAACTGGACATGGCTGGTGTCTTGCAGGGCAGCAAAGGGGTATAGCTTCAGGAGGGGCAATGGGCAAAGGAAGGTGAATCATGTACAGTTCTGAGATCACGAGCAGCCTGTTGAAAATGGGAGTGAGTTCATGTAAGTCAGAGAAGGTATTTGAAGGTTGACTGGTGTTCCGCAAGGAGGGCCTGAAAGGCTTATTCTGTTGCTGGGTTTGTTTCTTGATAGATAAGTGAAGGAACTTGATCATTGGTGGGAAGCACCTTCTGAGGGGAGAGCATGCTGGAGGCTAAAACACAAACAGAAACAGGCATGACACAAAACTGATGGCTGGGAGCTGCAATCAGGCAATTAGGAATAAGTGCATTTGTAATGGTGAGAGAGCAGAAGTGCTAGAACAAATAAATAACAGAGGAAAGTGGTGGATTCTACCCAGAATGTTCCCAGAGCTGAAAGATTTTCTGAAAGTATCCTCTCTGCTAAATATTACTGAGAGTAGTGGTATGTAGTGTCAAACTGACTTCAGCAGGTAAGTCATAGATGGGACTATACAAACCTGCAAACCAAATGTTCTTCATGTATGCTGCATAGTTGAGCATCAGCTGGCCTCTCTGCTAGAAATTGTGTGTGTATATATATATAGCTTGTGTGTGTATACTACAGGGGAGGCATATACATGGGTGGTGCCTCTTGGCCTGAGATATGTAGCTACTCTGTTAAATATTTCAAGAGCAGCTGAAGAAACTGTAATCCACAAGTGGTGACCAAGAGTTTCCTAACCATGCATATGGTTCTTCATGGACTCAAACTGGGAAACATGAGTGCATTTCCACTCTGCTTATGCTAGGAAGTAATTGCTCTCTGCATGGCAGACCAACTTGTATGTAATGCTGACTGAATTCTTCTCTCTCTGGAACTGACCTTTCTTGCATATAACCAGTTTTGGAATCTTTGTGCTGCTCTCCTCTTGCAAAGCAGCAGCTTAGATCCTTCTGTTCCTCTTCTTGAAGGCGCATCTAAAGAAGCGTTGAGGAAAAGTAGAACAGAATGGAGTAAGAGCGGCAGCAGGCTCACAAGCAGAGTTCATGAGTAATATTTGGGGGGGGGGGGGGG
>WEKY01030913.1:323111-344903 GCA_013390045.1 Picathartes gymnocephalus
GGGGGAGGTGGGTGTGGGGTTTTTTTTCTTTTTTATAGTGCACAGTTAATTTCTGAAACTCACTGCTGCATGATACCATTATGGGTAAGAATTGATAGGATTTTAGGAAGGATTAGACCCCAGGAAATGATTTTATTTAGTTTCATATAAATCTATATGATTCTGTTCTGGGCTTATAAAACAGTTGGGAGCAGTGGGGTCTAATGTGGTGGACTGATTATTCTATAGCTGTTTACTATCAAACTTCTTTTGCTGTATCTGTTTTTAGCTACTTTCACAACAGGAACTGGTGATTCAGAGTTCTGTTTCTAAATTTAATATGAGAAGGAGCATAATTTGGGCTGAAGGAACACTGAGGGTGTGTGTATGAAGGGGAGGCGGTGATAAAGGGGGAACACATCCTGTGTGCTAAAATGTGTCATTGTGCCTCTGATTGCAGGGCATACATGCTGATCTACAAACAGAATATGCATGGGTCAGAGTAGCAAACTGCTTTTTAAACACTCAGCTTTTCAGTGGTGATACTTGTACAGTATTTCTCTGTTGTATTAAAGCAATTGATCTGCAGGGAAAATGAAGCATCTTTGAGGATTGATACCATCAGAAGTGGACAGAGAAATAGAACAGAGCAAGGAGATTTAAGGTATGGAAAGAAGAAGGTTTAGCTGTGTTTTTGTCAGGCAAAAGTCTTCCATTTCCTTTCTAATTACCTCTTGACACTTGGAGAAAGCTTCTCTCTAATCCTAAATGGAGAATTACAAATGCTGTAATTTTCATTACTTTTTTCTTTTCCCTTTTTTTCCTTCCCAAGGTTCAGTGTAGGACAGCCACACCCACAACTTTATTTGATGTGACAATTGCATCTGGTAAATACAAGTGGACAAAAAATATTGATGGGAAGGTGCAGGTACTGGAATAATGACTGTGAGGGTTGTTTCACTGCTGCTTCCCTTTCATGGTCTCCAAGCCTTGGCATAGCTGCTCAGCACTGCTAGCAGTGTATGCCTACCTCAGTGTGCTCCTGAGATGTCATGTGAAGAGCAGAGAACTCCTCTGTGTTTGTCACTGTGCCTCACAGAAACACATGCATGTGCTCAAAGAAAATCGGTCAGCTCTGCGTGGGTCTTGCAACCCATGTCTGTTCACCACCTGAGTCTTGGTGGAAAGTAATCTGCCGGGTTATAAAGAGAGGGAGGTCTTCCAACAAGAACATGAGAAAAATGGTGATACAGTAAAAGTTTCAAAACTTGAATAGGTACAAAAGATGAAGCATTTTAACATTGCTGCCTTTGTAGATGGGAATGGTTATTTTGTTGTCACGCCATTTGTGGCCCAAAGATGGGGACCAGTGAGCAGACTTCAAATGAAGTTCTTTGCAAGGGCAAAAGGAACACATCAGTCCTACCTCTATGGGCTGCCTTTCTAGCTTAATATAGCACTAATCTGGCAAGGAATCCAGTAAGAATACTGGACTGTGAACAGAGGAAAACATGATGTTGAAGTTGTAGATGCTATGAATTGGCTCTTTAGAGCTGCATCAAGAAACACAGTAAATTGTGATGTTTTGTGGCTTTTGTATGACTTCCATATTTTTCCCTGCATGCAGCCATTCCAATACAAGTTAAATTCTTTGTTGTAGAAAAGCTAAATATTTTTGAATGCTGAGTCTGAAACACAGATGATATATTGCAGCAAAAGACTCTCATGGGATTTTTTTTATGAGATAGCTTTTATTTGTTAAATGAGTTTTTAGTTGTTCTTCAGTACATGCTATTGTATTGTTTGTGTGATGTCTTAGTGTCACTGCTCTGATCTGGACTGTGATGACTGAATAAATTGCATCATTTGCTGTCTGGGGAAAGATGGCTTGATCTGTAAGACACATTTGTGTATATGTGCATTTTGTAATGTAATTGTAATCATAAATTAAAGATGTTCAGTTAATGCCAAATACGAGCTATATTCATAACTCTTGCTGTTCTTGTCTGCCCACAGGAGTTCCAAGAGTCAGAGGGGATCACAGAGGAAGCTGAAGTTGCTTTTGTACTGTAAGAGGGGGAAAGTAATGAAATAAGTTATGTAGTCTAAAACATCTTGAAAATGGAGACTTTTGTGGTCTTTGGTCTTCTACCAAGGAGCATGCTGCTGGCATTTAGGGTTTGTGCATTAGAAGAAATAAAACACTAGAAATTCCTTGGCTTTCATCTACAGAGAAATAGCTACACTTTGCTGCTTTATTTTCGCTGTGTTGGGTTTTGGCATGGTTGTGGTAACTTATAATTTTATGTCCTGTGAGTTTTCAGTGACTTAAAATTACTGAGAAGAAGTGGTTTGCCCAGAAGTGGTTGGTGAGATGGTGTTAGAGTTGGCAGAGAGACCTTCTCTAGGAGTTGGAGGATCAGACCCTGTAGTGTGTTGTGGCTTTGACAGTGACAGATGTCACAGAGGAAGACTGGAGAAAACTATAGCAGCTGGCTGTGGTGATACAACATGGTTGATTGTTCTTTGCTGATCCTTGCCTTGGATGATAGAGGTGTAGACCTTGTAATTAAAAAGCTCAAGTGCGTGTCTCACGGGGAAAAGTTGAATATTTTATGTTAGTATGATTATGCTTTTGCTCGTTGCTAAAAAACCTTCCCATTTTGAGTCTGTGTTACAGTGAGGGAGATTTACTGAGATTTCTGTTCAAATTGCAGCTATTCACAAACAGCAACTCAGAGGCAAATAATTTTGTGTAACTTGATTTCAAGTGTGCCATCATCACATTATTTTTTTTTTTGTTAACGGAAGGCAATAAAGATTCTCTAACAAATGAGTCATAATAGCATTATTGCTCTTATTTATATGACTTGAGATCTTGTAGTCTAATCCTTTTGGCCTTTACCTCCATGACTGTTTTAATTTTTGATGGGGATTTTGTGTCTGTTTTAAACCACTTCATGATTACTCATTTCATACAGTCAGTTGTTTCTCCCCCCTTTAGGAGGGGAGAATTTACAACTTGCTTCTCCTAATTTGACAAAGTAAGTATCAGTGAGCATGGCCAGCTTCAGCAAGTCTGTGCAGAGCACTAAGAAGCACTATACTCAGATTAACTATGTGTGGAAAACTTGGCTACACTCCCAAAGGAAGAGCTTCATTAACTGGAGAGAAATGGTTTTATTTGTGAGTTGTACACCTGCATGGAAATACCAAAATTTCCTGCTACCTTGTATCTTTCAACCAACATTTGTTCAATCACTTTTCATAGTAGAGTTGTGTAGTAAGGAATAATTCCAATGCTCTGCCAGTACTTGAAAACTTTTTTTAGGATGACTTTACTTTGTGATTTCTCCTGTGGTCAAGTGTTGCTAATGTAGAAAATAAAAGATTTATTCTGCCCATGGCAGAAACGTAAAGGTTTTTCCTTTTCATAGCTGGCCAGTCTTGAAACTCTGCCTTCCTCAAACACTCTGCTGTGTTATATAGTATGAAATCTGATGCAATTTCAACTGAATTTTTGGCCCATAATCCTTTTGAAACAGATTGACACACTGTATAATGCAGTAAGGCTTTGATATAGATTAGGGAATTGAAACTCTTGTGCACTGTAAATATCAAGTGCTAGCAGAGGCTGAATCTTGTCCAAAGCTCACTTTTTGTTTGTTTCGATTTGAAGAAACTGACCAAGATGCTGGAGCTGGAGAGGCAAGGCGCACAGAACACCCAATTCAAGTATTGTGAAAGGGAGTGAGTGGCATCTGATGCATGGCTTGATAAGACAGAGGCAGGGTGCCCCTGCTGAGTCAGAAGCAGGATTGTCATAGTGGTCTGTCTCACACAGAATGTTTTAACCCAACAGGAGCTCTCTGCCACTTGGAACAGAGCAAGGAGCACCACCATAAGCTATTATCCATGTGTCAGGACTGGGCTGCAACAACAGTGCCTGCTTATGTGTGGTGAGCAAGGATCCAACTTCGGTATTGTGATCCAGGGCATCTTCACAGTGAACATGGATGTGGCTATGTCCATATGCAAGAATTTAGAGCTCATAGCAGTAGCACATCACCTGCCTTTTTAAAGTCACCATTTTGGGTCTTACCTGCTAGATCAGTTGGTGCTGTGTGTAGATGTCCCAAGCTTTGTGATGGGGATAGAGAACAGTACTTCATTTAGCTTCCTGAAGCAAATCTGTTCTTGGGAAATTGAAACCAATGAAGGCTTAAAGGAATAATTTACTTAAATTTTCATTAATCCAAAGTTGCTTGGTGTTTTTTTATCTAAGAGAAAGGGTTTTTCTTTTAGCCTTTGAGGAACTCGAAACTGAGATTAAAATTGCTGTTTAGTCTAAAAGGGAACAAAAACTATCATAGAGTTCTGGGCCTTGATAAAATTTTTCTTATTTAAAAAAAAAGTACTTCAGTCATGATTTGGCAGGCAGAACTCTTGGTCAAAGACAGGTTGTTACAAAACTTTATCTTAAATGGATGGTTTTGGTCTGGCCATGACAAATCCTAAACTCTTGACTGATGGCTGATGGGTATGTAGTCGTATGTATATTATTGCTGTGCACCCACATGCACAGGCAGTAGTCAAAGTGTGTGATAATAAGAAAATGTAAATAAAGCGGTTGGTTAGTTGTCCTAATGTTCTTGAGTAGATCCTTGTGAAAATAATGCCAGTCAGACTTACAAATAGGTCTGTATCAAAGATGACTTGTGTTCAGCTATGACGTGATATAGGTCACTATGTGGGAAAATGTGGCTATTTTGTGTTAAGTCAACAACTTGAAATGCAAACCAAGAGCTCAAATGATCCCTGCTGTCCGTGGTAGTTGCAGCATGTCTCCGGGCTACCCTGTTCTGAGAGGTATGTTTGCAGGCCCATGCCACCTGATCACTGTGAGTGCTTGGGAGAACACTGTACTTGTTCAGTTTCTCATCACCACCACTGCACTGAAACTGGTTTTCTGGTGTTGTTACAAGATAAAAATATCATTTGCTCTATTGTTCCTGCTTTGTGAGCAGATGATGCCTAGTCCATCACTCATGCCTATATAAATACTGCTGGATGTGATGTTGAGAATTTGCCTTAGGACAAGTTCTTGTTCTGCCCAGGGCAGCTGGGGGGCTGGATTGCACCTCTTCCTGAAAGCCTTGCATTATCTTCGGTGGAAATCACAATGACAGCCAGGATGCTAAAATCACTGATGGACTTGCACAAGCTCAGACTTTCCATTTCCACTTTTTTTTGACATATTGGCATGTGGGTGGAAGGGCCAGAAGGTGATTTAGAAGGACTCTTTCTGACAGGTCAGTATTATGTAGTGCTGTGTCCTGAGCTTGCATTGCTGGTTATTGGTGCTTGCACGGGATCTCCTGGGGACCTGACTGGGGTCTGCTGAAGGATGTGAAAATTGCTTACAGCAGCAACAACAAAACCTGACTGTTTTGTTTTCCTCCAGTTAGAGGGCATGCTGCTTTTATTTCTATAGCAGCTGGGGAGCAGCTATTGTGCTACCATTAAATGATGTGAAACTTGCTAAAACAAGTTCAAATGGAGAACACCTGGGATAAGGGGAAGCTGCGTCTGCACTGATTTTCTGATTTGGCCATCCAAGCAGATGTTGGCTGTAAAAGTCAGACAGACAGTGACATGGTACATGGGTGCTTGTCTGTGAAGGTGGCTGCCAAAAACTTTATTGCAAGTGTGTGTGGAAGCCTGTAGTAATCATGGAAGAGTCATAAGTGCTGGGGCAGGAGTGCTATCTGTCTGTAAATGGGATTGAATAAAGTGTCTTCTTTTTGTATTTTTATTTTGCTTGAAGTGAAGTATACACTCAGCTTCATTATCTGTTTTAAAACAAATTTGACTGGAAAGGAAAGCTTCATTGTCCATTTCACTGGAAAGGTAGATTTCAAGAGCTATTAGATTTAGTGCCTTATTTTTGAGATAGCATCATCCTCAAACCAGTGGGAAGGAGTATGGCTAAGTATATAGGAATGCTGTAATTGTAAAGGGATTTATCTAGACATAATGTTAAGCATTCTCAAAGACTGCAGTGCATTAAAACATTAAATTTGATTATACTTTAATCACACTGTTATCCCGCTTTTTAAAATCTTTTTCTGGAAGCCTGAGGGAGTTTGGTTTTTTGTTTTGAATATTACAGCCACAAACATGCTTATCATTGTCTAACAAATAATCACTTTTAGATTGTGAGCCTTCAGGGGCCAGGGTTGTCTGCCCACTCCCTGCTGGAGGGCCCTCAGTGCAGAGGTTACAATTTCAGCTGGAGCATTTGAGTCAAATCATAGTATAAATTTAGCAATAGTAAATATTTAGATTGGAGGTTGTATGGATCTGTTAGTGCTAGTGAATGGCATCAAGCAACGCAATGCAACCTTACGGAACCTTTTTGCAGAGTTGAAAGCTTGCTTGTTAGAGCAGGAATGCTGCAATCTCTGAGAGCACAGCAAGTCTCGGAACATTCTTTCTGTTCTTAAGGCAATGTTTTGAATAGGGTTTTGAGAAAATAAAGCATAAAAAGGAAGGAGGTGATCTGAACTCATCAGCAAAGTTTCAAAAGAGCCCCCAAAAATGTGTTGCAGTGCAATTTCTTTTTATGTTAAAGTACTGAAGTACACACCCTGAACCAAACAATTATGGGACAAGATGGACTAAGCAAGTAGCTTATCTCTTACAGAAAGCACCTTAAGTTTAGAAGAGGAAAAAGAATTATAGAAACTTAAATAAATCCCTTTGAGGATAAATGCTTCAGCTGCAGGCATTTTTCCTGGCATGAAACCACTAGAGGTTCAGCTATTGGAAGGTTGGCAGGAATGTGGTAACATTAATAACTCATCCTTCATCTGCTGATCAGAGTTTTATGTGAGAAGCTGTAGTTGTTATCCATCAGGCAGGATGTCTGAGGTGTAGAAGATCTCTGTTTGATAAAGAGCAGGTAGGGTTGGCAGCAGGTACCAGTGGTGTGGTGCCTGCCCTGGGCTTGGGGAGACAGGATGCTGGGGGGTGTCAGGGGCTGCTTGGCTGTTTTCTCGAGCAGTTTCTGTGACGTGGCTTTACAGCTGAACCTTGACTTGAGTGAGGAAGTATCCCCTTCTCCCTGGGGATAAAAGAAGCTGTGTGACATTTAAGTAGGAACAAAGACTGTTGTCCCATGAAGAGCAGAGAGACTGTGTTTGAAAATTGAGGGTGCAGCCTATTTATTGAGCTACAAACTAGCATTTTAATTTTTTATCAAAGCAGCAGAGTGGTTAGGTGGACTTTGAGTGTGTTTTTTCATATCCTGATTCTCAGCTGCATTTAATGCACCTTCCTACTGCTCTTGCCACAGAAAAGATCTTGGCAGAAACAGAGGAACTCCGATATGTGAGTAGGAGGCTCATGTTTACATGTGGCTTCTTGTGTCACTGGGTACTTTCTTGTGTTGTATGCATATGTGTCATTTCTTTTTGTTAAGTTTTTAAGCGTGACCTTTCCTTTTAGCTAATGGGTATAACGAAGTGTCAGTGCAGATATTTGAAAATACAGTGTCTTGTATGTGTGCAAATCTTTATGAAACTTCTGTTCAACATGTAACCCAGTGAGAGTCACTTGTGTTTGCAAGCTGAAGAGATGAACCAGCTCAAACGGGGAACAGTGGAGCCCGTTCTTTAGTTAAAGGAACTTTTTGTCTGTTCTTGGCTCTAGATTTCTGCAAGGATGCTATAAATGTTCCATTTCAAGGTTGCTGACACGTTCATTAAAAATAAAAGGAAGGAGAAAGTATTCACTGAAAATCATTTACGTCAGTTACTTGGTAAACCTGCTTCCATATGGATGGGAATGCATAAACAAGACTTTAGTACCATGGGTTAAGGTGGAGAGTTCATTTTGCCCTGAAGAGGGGCTGTTAAAATCTACAGCAAAGTGAACTTCAGCAATACATTTCTTGCCTTTGGTAGGCACTCCTTATTCTTTAGGTATATTTAGTGTGTGTAGTTAGAGCTACTAATATATTTTTGTAATAAGATTTGTATTTTACATTCTGTGGCTTAAAATCACCAAACTATCAGCTCCATGTATGCCAGGTTCAATTTCTTAGCACTTTGAAGTTGCCCCAGTTCCAATTGAATTTGGAAGGAAGGGAGAGACTGTTGGTGTATATGGCTGTGCATCAGAGAGGAATATTTTTCAGTGGAATTGCATGAGTTGCTGAGTTATCTGAGATAAAGCAATTTCATGTAACAAGCTTTGTAGCCGTGTGGTTTTATTTATGTAAAAGTAAATTTGAACAACTTGGATATAAGCAATTTTTAACTGTTCTATTTTTCAGATTTCTAAACTAAAAAGAAAATAAGTTTGTTATATTTTTTCTTTTTTTTCTCTTCTAATCCTTTTAATTTATTTTTAATTGTATTGCTGGGTTGTTTTTAGTGATAAAAAGTAGCCTCTGGGGACAAGAGTTACCAGATGTGCTTTTATTTTGGTGCAGCTTGCTTTTGCAACTTGATAAATTCCCAAAGTGCTCTGGTTAGTAGAAGTGCCAGATGTTTACTGCGTATTCTCTACTTCTAATAGTGGTCATGAAAACACTGCAGAAACCTCATGGCCTAAAAGATAAGGGAACAGCAGATTAAGGCAAAAGGATTAAATATTTACACTTGAGTGCAAGCAGCTGTTGGTTTATTGTGTGGTGTAACTTCTAATTGCATTGTACATCCATGCCAGTGCAGGTTAAATCTACTTCAGTAGCTTTCAGTTGTGTCTGCACTTGAGTAAAAGTGCTTGGTGTTAAACTGGGAGTATTGCACGCACAAGTTGGGCTGTCTCTTCAAGGGTACTGGTCTGGCTGTTTTGGGAATTCTGTGAAAGGAGATACAAAGTGTCTGCTCACTGGTTTTGTTCTCTGGCTAGGGGAAACAGAAAGTACTATTGGAAACTTGATTTCTCAGCCTTGGCAGTGGGACTTTGATCACTGGGGATGTGCTGCCTCAGATAAAAGAAGGATGAATTGGCATTGTGTAAATAAGAGTGATTGTAGCAGCAGTGTAGGGGCAGGAGCACATGTCCCAGGGTACATCCAAGGTGTGTTCCTTTTCTTTGTGTGTCAGGTCTTGCCGTTCTGCTGTAGGTTTTCTCTTCTGGCAGCTGTGCCCATGAAATGCCTGTGCATTCATGGACTGTTGCTTACAGATATGAAAAGCATCTTAAGTTGAGTATTTACCCTGCTGGTGTCTTATTAGCCACCTTGTTTGGTTTCTTGCATGTTGCCTTGCTAGGTGGTTTCTTTTGTAACTGTAAAATCACATGTGGTTAACTGACTGCAGCTGGAACACCTCTAATCCTGTATTCTTTACCAGATATGCAGACCCATGAAGAGGGATGCTCAAGGACCACTCTCTCCAGTCTTGTTTGCTTCTCCCATCTCTTCTCTCCTGCCCTTTGTGGTCTCTGACCCTGCTAACCTGTGAGAAGTAAGGATGGAGCAGTGTTGCTGAACATCCAGCTTAGGGTCTCCCTGAGCTTTCTGAAGTATACTGGGCACCTGCTCTGCACTCTGAAG
The DNA here is from genome assembly GCA_013390045.1 of Picathartes gymnocephalus. Taxonomy (NCBI): domain Eukaryota; kingdom Metazoa; phylum Chordata; class Aves; order Passeriformes; family Picathartidae; genus Picathartes; species Picathartes gymnocephalus. Next base: position 332,659 of record WEKY01030913.1, read on the forward strand.
CCTGGGGATAAATGTCAATAAAAACTGAAGCTTGCCCTGTTTGTCAGAGCAGCTCTTTTATAAGAGCATGCTCAGGAGTACTGCACTAGGCAAAGTGACAAATTGTTCATTTTCTGTGCTCTGTAGACACAGAATTTGCATGCAGCAAATACAGAGTTAACTGTGTTAATAATCCTGGGGGGTTTTGGGGAGCTACTCAGCAATATAACAATGGGCTCCTGTTTTAAAAGTCATCTTTAAACAGGCCTCTCCATCATTTACAGCAAGGCAAGAATGAGGTAAGATTTGACAGTTTATTGTTGGGGAAATAATGGCTGCTAAAACTGCTTTTTAAATATCACATTGATTACAAAACCATTTGTGTAGGAATGGTATATGGCACTAGACCTTCAAAGAACTGGTAAACAAGGAAGATTTAGTGTAAACACTTAAATAGCAGCATCCAAAAGTAGGTTAGAGTGTTACACAACCTGAAAAAGTCCAGCTTTGAAGGGCAGCATTTTTGAAGATTTAAAAAAAAAAAGAAATGTGGTTTTTATGGATTGCACTTTTGTAAAGGGTACTAATTTGACATTGATTATATAAAGAAACTTATTTTTGTCTCCAGTTAACTGAAGCCTAATATTTCTTTATGCAGTCAAAGAGAAACTAGGTTTTGATAATTTTTTGTTTTGCAAGTTACTGTCAATGAGGTTCTTGTTGTTCATAAAGGTGATGCTTCCTTAGCTGGAGAATGTATTTGCAGGCTATGTCAGAGATCATATATATTATGCATATAAATATATATGTATAGAGAGAGAGGCAGATACTGTATACCCCCTGTAAGAGAAAGTCCAAAATTATAGCTTTGCATTTTGGGCAGTGAGATGGGGGAAGTGGCGAGATGGGTTAGATGTGGATGATTTAGTTTGGTTGCTTTTGTTTCTCAAATAATGAGTGCATGAGTTGTGCTAATTATTCCTCCTTGATCATTTAAGCGTGTTATCAAATAAGAGTATTGTATGTTTCCATATATATTTCTCTAATGAGATTTAATTAAAATCTATTGTGGAACTCTTGTTCCTAAGTGGAAATGTTTTTCTCTATAAGAAATATCCTTTCAGCTTTGTGTTCACTGATTTTCCTTATCCAGTCATCATTCATTTCAGGGTAGGCATACAAAAATAAACCAAACTGGATCTTGCAGATTGATTTCAAATGGGTAGATTTGGTTGCTGTCAGATGTTTAGGGAAGAAACAGTAAGTGGGAATTCTTGTCATTCTAATTGGGTGGAAAGAAATAATGGAAATCTTTTTCTCTGCAGCTTTTTATATTAAATCTGGTCTTGATTTTCCAGAGATAAATACACTGATCAGGTAGTATCTGATAGCATAAGCCCCATCCTGGTGTTAATGTTTTGCAATGCCTTCCATCACTGAAGTAGCACCAAAACATTTCCTGTACTAGAGAAACACTATGAAAATGCCAGTGTTGTATTTTCCTGCGAAATGTCTTCCGGACTTTTCAGGCAATAGAGGTACTCAGTGCACAAATTCGTGCTTAGCTGAATTTTGGGGGTTTGTTTGCAGGGTGGTTGAGAGGAGGAGCTGTAGCTGCAGTTGTATCTACAGCTGGTTTTGTAGCTTGAGTAGGCTCAGGTAGGGTAAAGCACAATAATCCTATGTGAAATAAAGCGGCAGAGACCTAAGTCCTCTTAGCCAACATACTAGGAGCTGCAAACCAGGCTAGGGATAGTTGTAATATTCCCACCTACTTTAGCAGGGCAATTTCTCTCTATTACTCTATTGCAAAGCCTACTGGTGGTTAAACCTTCAGTTTGTTTTAAACTTCTCATCTCAGAAACCGAATAACCAATGCAGGTATGAATGTGTCCGTATGCTCAGAATGCCTGATTCTTAGACTTTCTTGTATGTCTTTGTGCATTATTTCACAAGAGTTCTGGGGCTCCTTATACTTGGTTCCGTGGAGAAGAAAAGGAGGGGGGGGAAAATGGATAATGCCATCTTTTTGACCTTTGCAGATTGCCCATGGAACAATTGATATTGACCGGGTCCTGGCTGACAGGAATCTCATAATCCATTCTTATCACATTAAGATCTAATAGCCTGCTTTAATAGGATATTGCAAAGTAGAAATGGTTGGTGGAAAGAGACAAGAAAATATACAGTGGAAATAAATTTAAACTTATGATCACTTGATCAAAAACAAGCTAGCAAAGCCTTTTAGTTATGGGAAAGCTTTTCTTCTCCTTAATTTCCTGTGGGAAGGGAGAAAACAATTTTGTTCATGGTAGCACTTTTCAGCTAGAAATGTTGAGGTTTTTTAGGAAATTCTTTACCAGATGCAATAACAAGGCAAATTCAAGAATCTTTTTGTTTCCTGAAACAAAGTGGGTTTGTTTGGAGTCTTGGGAACCTGAGAATAAATGAGTGTATCATGTGCTACAGTTCTCGTTTTATTTGTTTGTTCTGACTTTGAATTTGCTTTAACTTTAGATATGCTTTTAAGACAGGAGAGCCAGTGAGTTACAGGACAGTTTTTATCTGTAAGTACAGGAAGAAGTAGGATGTAAATAAACATTAGTGACATACTAATCTGCTGCTTCCTTTTCCGCTAACTTCTGTATTTAAGATAGAACAGTTTCTTAGGAAATACCCCAAATATATCCATTTTGTATTTCAGCATTTATAGTCTGAAATGTATCAGAAATTCACCAGGCTAATCGCATTCTGACCCCTTTCTGTTACAGCTTTTCTTTAAGACTAATGAAATTAAAACAATTGTTAAGAAGAATGATTTATTAAATTAGTTGCTACCCTTGCTGATTTAATGTGGGCCTATGACAATTGTATTGTCATGGTTAATTTTTTTCTCTTTATATTCCAGTTTCACTGTAACTTGTATAACTGCAAAATAAACAAAGTAGGTTTAATTCTAGAGCTCCAAATCACACTATTGCACTTCTTCAAGAACTTCAAGCTTTTCCACCTAAAATCTTAGAAGGTAGCAAGAAACAGCTGTGCTTAGAAGAGTTGCATTTATTTAGGCTGAATGTCTTTTGTTTTTTTCAGGAGAAAGAATACACCTAGTAGATAGCTGAAAGTGATAGATGGAGCTGAAAAAAGTTGATACTATCTAGAATGTCATTCATGGTGCAGAACTGGAGACAGAGGGTTTGGGAGGAAAAAAGGTTATCTGTTAAAATCAAAGTCTTAATATAACTGTGCAGCACTAAGGATCATACTGCAATAGACTTGAACTAAAATCTATGCTTACTAAAACTAAACAAAAAGATGCTGTTTAAAAAAGGAGTCTGTCCTGACATTCTGTATTGGGAATGAAAAAATGTTTCTCTTCAAGAACCTCACTTTTCTAGTGTGGGTCTGTTTGGATCTTGGGTGTGTCAAAACCCCATGTTCTGCTGAGCCTCAAGGTCTGTTTGGTGCCTTGTAAGCCCTGAAAAGGGCTGGAAGAAGTGCATGTTTTCACCATGAGAAATTGGGTATTTTAACATTCCAGCTGCACAGGACTTCGTCAGTTTGAGCTGTCTGCTCACAGATATTTGCTGCATTGGGGTTGTGCATAGAGCATGCCCTCACTGGTCTTGAGGGGAGACCACCTATGGCAGGATGTTGCAGGCTCTGCCTGCCAGACACAAACTGGTGTTTGCATCTTTCTTTTTTCTTCCTTTTTTTCCTTACTTCTGTGTTATCACTGTAGCTTACAATGAAACTCAAAGCCTAATTTGGCACTCTTAAAAGGAGTTGAAAATTAGTGATGAAAATACTATCCACCTACTCCCAAGAGTATTCCGGACAGTAGGTTGTAAAAGCCTTGAATAGTTTAAATTCAACTGGAATAAAGAAAATCCAAACCCATTACAATACTGTAAAGACCTGTTCGAAGTGCCTCTTAATTGTTTGATTTCTAAGTGTTTGCAGAAATATAATAGAAGTTAACTTCTATGGTTATTAGTTTAGTAAAATCAAACACCAGTACATGTTATGATGGATTTAAGAGAGAAAATATCAAATTTATTTGCAGTCTGTCAGAATGTGTATTATACTGTGTGTAGGTTTATAGTTTTTTGTTTTAGTTTTTAAGACTCAGAGCACTAAACGTTTTGGAAATGTAATGAGGCAAATCTGTTTTCAGCTCTTGGAATTGGTTTTTGCTGGCTGGAAAAAGGTCTGGTTTTTTGAGACAGTGTTAGTAATACCACAGCGGAGTTTTTTGTGTTTTATAACTTCTAATCTCTGCCAAAACAGGAGCTCTTCTCGGAGTATCAGTAACTTGAAAGAAAAGATGTGTTCAGAATATTGAATGTGATACTTCTTGGTGTAAAGCTCCTGTTACACCATGCTGCCTGCAGCCTTACAAAGAGGATTACTCAGGCTCTGTTGTATCTCCTAACCTTTTGGGGAATGATTTGGTGTGTGCAAGACAGAGGTCTGGTAGAGGCGATTTTTAGCTTTTGCTTTTATTGCTCTTCTTTCTAAGTCTTCAGCTGGAACCACTTTGTGCACCCTCATTTCTTTTCCATTATTTCAGTTGTTTAGAGCAGTCATGTCTGCAGTGCTTGGGTTTCAGTGCTTTATCCACGTGTTCTCATGGCAGAAGCAAAAAAATCACCTTTCTGTGAAAGGAATTCTGGAGGCCATGCCCCAAACCGCAGTGAAGTAACTTCCCACGTAATTAGCTAGTGCAAAGTTGAGGGAAAGGCTAGCCCCAGAGGAACAAGCAGTAGCAGCTCCCCGTGTTTGTTCCAGCAGTGATCTCGTTCCTCCTTCCCACTCTGCTCTCCCTGCACCGTGCGTGGCCATGTGAGCCGGGGCACGGCTGGTCTGCAGGAATTGTCCTTGCTCCACCTCTGGCTTTGTGCTTTCCTGCTGAACTCACCTGCTGGGCGAGAGGTTCTTGCGGCAGCCAAGGTAGGTGAGACACAGTGAGAACAGTGTGGAGATCAAGAATATGCCTTCCAAAGAACTTCCTAGAAAAAAAAAAATCCATTCGGGGGGGAAGATCACCTCTACTATTGCTTTGTGGTTCTCCTTTTCTGGGCAGGTGACAGGCAGTTGGGCCCTAGGAGTTGGGAGGCTCCTTTTATATCAATTTGTTTACGTTAGCACAAATGGCTAATGCTGTTTATTTGCACACTGTTCTTTAAATGTCAAAGGTAGCAATTCTAGGGCAAGCAGTCATGCTGTGACTCTGTGTAGGTAAAGCACGAGGAGACATTAAAGATGGGAGTTTGTAGCTAACTTCCAAGTAAGGCACTGCAAGACTTTGATAGCTGGGGTGTGTTACTGGTTGGTGTCCTTCAGCACTTTGTACAGCAGCTGCAGCTCTGGGGAGGTGTGTGGGGACAGGCTCAGGAGCTTCTCAGGAAGGAGGTCCTTGTGGAGTTGGGAGGACTCCAAGACCTCAAAAACTTCTGATGAGGGAAGAGTATTTGACATTCATTTGCCCACTGGAAAATAAAGAAAATAAGAACTGGAAGCTCCTTCTGCTGGTTCCCAAGCAAGAGAGCCCTAACTTGTAAGTTTTGGCAACTCTGCCAAGAGCACGGAGATGAGTGCTGCAGTGAGATAAAGTCCTTTCCTCTCTGGCTGCCTCCACCAGATCCCAGGCTTGGTATGCAAGACTGGTAAAGGCTTCTGGGAGGAGAGTGTCGGGGGGGAAGGGGCTGGGTATCTCCTTGTGTTGCAGGAGACACTTCGATCATGAGCTCTGTGATAGTGAAGATGAGTGCTGACCTTTCCCACAGACCGAGATGTGGGAGCTGCTTGCGCTGATGTGGGGAAGGAGGGGTGCTAGTGCATGACTTTGACCAAATAGGCAATTGCTGGTATTTGAATTCTGTGTGTAGAAATGTCTGTTATCTAGAAATAATTAAATTATCATGCTATATATATATATGTTGCCTGTGGCACTGTCCTTTAGTGTGTTTAAGGTGCAGGTCTGTATGAACTGTTAACGCTAGAAGTTAAAAGTAATACATCTAATGCCTCTTATTACTGCCTGCTTTGATCTCCTTGGGCTCTGCTAAGCTGTTCTTCTCCCAAGCAAAGGGAGACAGACTCTTTGTGTATGTACTATCTCCTTCCCAGCTGCATGTGTCCACACAAGCTAGATATTTTTCTTTAGAAATGGCAAATTTGGGTCACACGTTCAGCAGTCAAAATGATGATTTTACCACGTCCTGCTTGCACAGGAAGCTTTTATTTTTTTAAAGCTGATAAGTTGACTCCTCCATATTTTGTCAAAAAAAAAAAAAAGCAAAGCAAATTATTTAAAGCTGCAGAGAGGTTTGGATTCTCACGTGGTCAGTTTGCTGCCTTGTCTCACAGTGCGTGTATTTAAGATAAAGTGAAAATATTGCAGTTGGCTCCTGTCCTAGCTGTACTAACTAGCTTCTTATGATCTCTAGGGTATGATGATAATCTGAAAAAATATTTTCCCCATTATATAAAGAAAGAGTTGTGGGGTTTGTTCTTGATTAGCTGGGTTGAATCGATTGGGGAAAAAAAATGTATACAGTATCAATATTTGGTCCAATCGTAGAATAAATGGTTTGGGTGGGAAGGTTCCTAAAAATAGCATCTAGTTCCAACACTCTTGCCATGGGCAGGGATGCCACTCACTAGATCAGGTTGCTTAGGGCCCCAGCCAACTGTTTTTTACTTTAAAACATCCAAGAATATTAAAAAAGATTGTGCCAAATGTTCATATAACAACTGCAAAGCTTTCACTTGTGGAGTGATACTTAAAAGGGAAAAGAGCCAATCAATCTGAAAAGGCACGTGGATGCTCAGTAGGAAGGAGTAGAAGATACTGTGTTGTTGTGCTGATGAAAAGAAATGAGAGACCTTGCTAACAACATAACAAGACCTAAAATGTGCTGTCCAAGTCATGAGCAGAGTGCAAATCATTTAGAAAAATGCTATTTTCTTTAAATGCAAGGTACTACAAAATACTGTTAGTACTGGATTTTATGTGCTCAGACTCAAGCAGTCATTTTTAGAGAACTGGATTTTGTGCTGAGTAGTCTTTTGTTGCTCTTTCTTTTATTAATACATATCAGCTACAGTATTTTACCTTTCAGATATTTCACTTGTACAGAGCAGGCTTTGGTGCTGTGAAGTGGTAAAGATATGTAAACATGATCTAGCCTGAAGTGAGAAGCCTTCTGTTCTGCTAAAATAATGCATTGTTTTGGTTGTATCCTTTGGAAAAACCGTTAAGTGGAATGATGGACACTATGTGACAGGCAACAAAACATACACATCTGAGGATGTGTATGTCATGCTGGGATTGTTTTTAAATGGTAAAATTAATGTCCCTAGTCAACAATACTGATTTTGTCTTTGTTCTCTTGTAGGAATGTTTACCCTTGCAGAAGTTGCATCGCTCAGTGACATCCAGCCAACTTACCGTATCTTGAAACCATGGTGGGATGTATTTATGGATTATCTCGCTGTTGTTATGTTAATGGTTGCCATTTTTGCTGGAACCATGCAGCTGACAAAAGATCAGGTGGTCTGCTTGCCAGTTTTGCAGTCTACTGTAAATTCAAAAGTGCAGCCTGATACAACAGGGAAGGCTGATTTTACCACTGTTGAAACAACCACTGGTCAAGCAGCATCAATGAGAACTGTTTCCTTTGGAAGTGCCCCTACTGTAACACCTGACATTCTTCTGAGCAGAGCTACCTCTTCTCAGTATCAACCCACTGAATCAAGCCAGGAGCTGAAGAAGGAGCAGAAAGATTCCTCAGGCCGTAAAACAAATTTGGATTTTCAGCAGTACGTATTTATTAACCAGATGTGCTATCATTTAGCTCTTCCTTGGTACTCAAAGTATTTTCCCTATCTTGTTCTCATCCATACTATCATTTTAATAGTCAGTAGTAATTTTTGGTTCAAGTATCCCAAGACTTGCTCAAAAATAGAGCATTTTGTGTCTATATTGGGGAAGTGCTTTGAGTCTCCTTGGACTACAAAAGCATTGTCTGAAACGGCATGTGAGGACTCTGAGGAGAACAAACAGAGGTTAACTGGCGCCCAGTCCCTGCCCAAGTATGTTTCCACTAGCAGTGATGAAGGAAGCCCAAGTGCTAGCACTCCCATGATAACCAAATCTGGCTTCAAATTTTCAGCCGACAAACCGATGATTGAGATTCCCAGTGTCACGATTTTAGATAAGAAAGATGGAGAACAAGCCAAAGCGCTGTTTGAGAAAGTCCGTAAGTTCCGGGCTCACGTGGAAGACAGTGATCTGATTTATAAGCTCTATGTTGGCCAGACTGTCATCAAGACTGTCAAGTTCATATTTATTCTCTGCTATACTGCAAACTTCGTCAACACTATCAGTTTTGAACACATCTGCAATCCAAAAGTGGAACACCTGATTGGCTACACACAGTTTGAATGTACACACAATATGGCTTATATGTTGAAGAAGCTGCTTATCAGCTATATTTCCCTCATTTGTGTCTATGGTTTTATCTGCCTCTACACGCTTTTCTGGCTGTTCCGAATACCTTTAAAAGAATACTCTTTTGAAAAGGTCAGAGAAGAGAGTAGCTTCAGCGATATCCCTGATGTCAAAAATGATTTTGCCTTTCTCTTGCACATGGTAGATCAGTATGACCAGCTGTATTCTAAGCGATTTGGTGTCTTTTTGTCAGAGGTAAGTGAGAACAAACTGCGCGGGATTAGTTTGAACCATGAATGGACTTACGAAAAGCTTCGGCAACACGTCTCCCGCAATGCCCAGGACAAGCAAGAGTTGCATCTCTTTATGCTGTCGGGAGTCCCTGATGCAGTGTTTGATCTGACAGATCTGGATGTGTTGAAACTGGAACTGATTCCTGAAGCAAAAATTACAGCCAAAATTTCCCAGATGACAAATCTTCAGGAGCTTCATCTGTACCACTGTCCTGCAAAGGTCGAGCAGACTGCCTTCAGCTTCCTCCGGGACCACTTGAGATGCCTTCATGTGAAATTCACAGATGTTGCAGAAATTCCTGCGTGGGTGTATTTGCTCAAAACCCTCCGTGAATTGTATTTGATAGGCAACTTGAACTCTGAAAATAATAAAATGATAGGGCTTGAATCTCTTAGAGAGTTGAGACACCTTAAAATTCTCCACGTGAAGAGCAATTTGACCAAAATTCCCCCCAATATCACAGATGTAGCACCACATCTGACAAAACTAGTCATTCATAATGATGGCACTAAGCTTGTGGTACTCAATAGCCTTAAGAAAATGACTAATGTTGCGGAGTTGGAACTGCAGAACTGTGAACTGGAGAGAATTCCCCATGCCATCTTCAGTCTCTCTAACTTACAGGAACTGGATTTAAAGTCAAATAGCATACGCACAATTGAAGAAATCATCAGTTTCCAGCATTTAAAAAGATTGACTTGTTTAAAGCTGTGGCACAATAAAATAGTCAGCATTCCTTCATCCATTACCCACATAAAGAATTTGGAGTCTCTTTATCTCTCCAATAACAAACTTGAAACCTTACCTGCTGCAGTGTTCAGTTTACAGAAACTTAGGTGTTTGGATGTAAGCTACAACTCAATTGCGGTGATTCCAGTGGAAATAGGTTTGCTTCAAAATCTTCAGCATTTTCACATCACAGGAAACAAAGTCGATGTTTTGCCAAAACAGTTGTTTAAATGTGTTAAATTGAGGACTTTGAGTCTGGGACAAAACTGTATTACCTCAATCCCAGATAAAGTAAGTCAGCTGTTGCAGCTGACTTACCTGGAACTGAAGGGAAACTGCTTGGACCGTCTGCCAGCTACGCTGGGGCAGTGTCAGCTTCTCAGGAAAAGTGGGCTCATTGTGGAAGATCACCTCTTTGATGCTTTACCCTCAGAAGTTAAAGAGGTGTTGAATCAAGACACAAGCATTCCCTTTGCTAATGGGATTTAGACTGAGGTGAAATGCTCTGGTAGCTGACTTCCAAATGGCAAATGATAAAAAGTATGGCAATTGTGAGATCATGTGTTTTAGAAAGCAGAATTCCTTGGAAGGCAGAACTACTAGCAGGATTAGAAGAAGTACAACTGAGTGTTCAGTGTTTGCAGTGGTTTAAAAATTAATTTCCAAAATTTTTGAGAGAATAAAGAACCTTAATAATCTCAGTTCTTTTTTCCTTAAATTGTTTGTAACTTGGATGCTGCCGCTTCTGAATGTTTACAAATTTGCTTGCCTGCTTAAAGTAAATGATTAAATTGATGACCTTTTCTTACTATGCAAGTTATTCCTTAAGGTCTGGTTTTACTTCAGTGCATTATGGGGAGGCAAACCAAGGCTAAACGTTGTATGTGGTATGGGCCTAACAACACTTGAAACACACATTGATTTGTGTTGTTAGTGTTTAGCTATCCTTGGCAAATGAAACCAGTTTGACTGTAATTTGAACTGCACCAGAACCACCATTTTCCTGCATTAAGGTATGTGGTTTCATGGAATCGTTTTTGTAGGCAAAGACCTGTAAGATCATAAAGTCCTACCAGGTCCTAACACTGCCAGGTCCATCATGTCCCTAATCACCATGTCTGCGCTTTTGTTGAATGCCTCTGGGGATAGTGAGTCCACCACTTCCCTGGGCAGCCCATTCCAGTGTTTGACCACCCTTTCAGTGGAACAATTTTTCATAATAATCTAAACCTTTCCTAGCACAACTTGTGTCGTCTTATGCTATTGCTTGTTACCTGGGAGAAAAGACTGACCCCCACCTCACTACACAATCCCTTCAGGTAGTTGTAGGGAGTGATAAGGGTCCCTCCTGAGCCTCATTTTCTCCAGGCTTAACACCCCCAGCTCCCTCAGACAGTCCTCACAGGACCTGTGTTCCAGACCCTTCACCAGCTCCACTGCCCTTCTCTGGACACTGCAGTACTTCAGTGTTTTGCATCAGGCCAAGTGTTTTTGCCTTCATTCTTCTCCTCAAGGCTTCATGTTTTTGGTTGAGATTCCTTCTATGGTCCAGTGTGCTAATCCTTCACACTGGCAAAGGCCAGTCACCTCTGCAGCAGTGGGTGGCAGAAGGGAGAATATTGCCACGTGGCTTTCAAGTTGGAGATGGTTTTGATGTCTGAACTCTTTTGGAAGGTGACTTTGAAAGCCATTAAACACCAAGTGACTTTACCACTCATGTTTTGCTTTTCTGAGTTTTTATCTGGAAAACTCAACGCATTTTTTGAGTTGGTGATTGTTTTGTTTCACAGCCCTTGCTTAGCATGTGGGACATCATCTCCATTTACTAGACTAATAACAGACATAAGATCTGCTTTTTCACTCAGCTGTGATTAAGCTTTATGACCTATTGTGGTGTCTTCCGCATCTGGACTTCACCATACCCCAGCCAACTAACCTGGTGTCTTTGAATACTTACTGTTAGAAAACCCTGTGTGCCAGATAAGTCATCCAATAAAGAAAAAAGGAGACAGCAGTGAGCTTGGGATTTTTTTTTTTTTTTTTGGTTGGCCTTTTTGGTAGTGTTTTTTTAACTGAGTTTGCATTGCCAGAACCATTAGAGAAATATAATCCATTAAATCTGCAAAATCATCAGTTGTAAATCTCAGTCATTTACATTCCATGTGTGCAGAAAAGAAGTACTATGCTGGAAGATGATTGCATGATTACTCATGGTTTAAACACAATTCCCTATTGTAGTGTGGTCAGGACTAAACTAGTCTGTAGTTCAAGGGACTGTTCTTCTCACACAGAAATCCTTATGCACAGTGATTTCTACTGTAACTTCACCAGAGCTGCCCTGACTTACACCACTATTAACAAGAGGATAGTTTAGGCCTAGAGGCATTGAGCAGGCAGGAACATTACAAATACTGCTCTTAGAAGTCTTGCACATTTTATTGTTAATAATTTACTGTTAGTCATGCTGGGAGGACTGTTCTCAGCTGTAGGTAGCAGTCTCTGAATACATACCTGCACCATATGTTTATGTATCTCAGAAGACCAGTTTATGAATAGTGGTTTTCCTATTTCTCATGGGGATACAGTCTGTTTTCCACTTGCCAGCAGGTAGTAAACTTGGGATGTTGACAGTTTTGCAACACCAAGTCACAGGTTAGGCATAGTACCTGGAGTTACTGATCTGTCCTCCACTGGGAAACTTAGTGGTAATCCTCAGATTCTTATTTTTTAAATAGAAGTTAAGGCTGCAGCAGACTTTTTTTTTTTTTTTTTTTTTTTGTTGAAT
>WEKY01030913.1:344924-363582 GCA_013390045.1 Picathartes gymnocephalus
TTTTTTTGGTAAGAAACTCTTTCATTTGTTTATTTTTTGCACATAGATCACTTTAAAATTGCTGGACTATTGACTCTTTAAAAAAAACTGTGGACTATTGGTGTACGCTTTGTATTTGCTGTTGAGTGTCATTTCAGTCTCTAAGAAACTGTGTGTAGGAGGAAGGAAGAGTTGGACAATGACAAAATGATTAAGATATTTAGAAAAATAGTTCTATTTTTCATCTTTTTTTCCTTTTTTTGATAGCAGAGTTGCACAGAGTGTGGCTGTGTATTGATCTAGTTTTTAAAAGTTGTTTTTGGTGTTTCTGATCCTCCTGCTGGCCCTACTGATGTTCAAAAAATGAACCTAGGTCTATTTCATATGACTGTGGTATGTATACTCAAAAAATAAACCCATGTCCACTTAAAGAGTATGGTATACATAACTTAGACCACTGTTTTGACTAGTTAGTAGCCAACTGTACTTCTTTAGACAATTTTCTTCTAAATAAATGTATGTTAAATTTAATTTCAGGCTTCTAATGCTTGCTTAGCATAAACTCCATTCCTGTTTTTAGGAGATCTTTCTCAGAGTGGGGAGGAACTGCCCAGCATCCCCATGTCACCTCCCCCCAGTCCTTCCTCCTCTTTGTGACTGTTTATAATGTTCCTGTTTCCTGCGTGTCAACTGACACAGTTTTGCTTTAAAGTTGTGGAAGTTCATCTCTTTTCCATGTAAGGCATGTGAAATATATTTTGCATTTCTATTTGATTTAATAAATAAGATGTTTATATCTTCCTCTAATCTATTTTTTTAATGGGTGAAAAGTGTGTTTGCATAGTAAAAGCTCTGATTTCAAGTACCTCATGCTGAACTTGTTCTGTGGTGCCTGTACTCTAAGAAGGAAGAGGTACAAATTGCTGCTCCCAGTAAATCCTGTAGGTATGTTTCTATCTAGAATACAGTACCTCAGAAAAAAATTTCTGGTTTTTTTCATGTACACAATCTAAATGACCTATCACTGTTTTTATTTGGCTAATCGAATTCTGCAGAGCACATGTATGGCCCTGGAAGAAAAACCTGTTTGTTCAAATGAGAGGAAGTAGGGAATTGCCCATTCTGTTTGCTTCTGCCACTGTAACTCGTTTTGGTAAAGATCCTTTAGTTTTCCAATAAACTGACCTTTTGGAAACTGCTTCCAATGATGCAAACTGAACTACAGCATTTCTGGGCAGGTATCAAGCCTCTTGGTGTAAGGGAGGATGCTGACACTTGTGAAAGGCTCTCTGCTGCTACATAAATGCCTTTGCAGTCCTGAGCTGCCCTCTCTGGTAGCAAAACAGGATGCCCAGGCACTGTACATCATGTCTGAATATGGGGGATCTGCTTTGTGGACTGCATTTTTAATAAAAATCTTACAGCTGTTCTGTATATTGTGTTTCCGTGGATGTGCAGAGAATTTAGTGGTGTATGGTTACATGAAGGCAGTGAATTAGATTGCGATTCCTTTACTTACAGTGAAACAAGTAGGTGCTTCTACAGCTGTGATGTTGACTGTCATTCTCATTTCTTGCAGGAGGAGGTTTTGGCTTTCAGACTTCTCAAGACAGGGAGTTGGGCAGGAAACCTGACAGTTCCACGTGTAACTTCTGCAGCTTGTTGTGAACATGAAAAGTGGGCCTTCTGTTGGGTGTTTGAGTTGTGACCCTGTGAGGGTACTAAATATGAGAACAAAAGTCTTGGAATTGCTGAAGGATCTTAGTATTGATAGCAGAGCCATGGGGTACAGTGGCACTGGGCTGAGGGGCACAGAGCCATAGGGCACAGGGGCACTGGGCTGAGGGGAGCTTACCTGGGCAGCTCTCACCCAGTGTAATGGGATTGTTTTCTATGCAACAATTGGCCTCAGAGCTGCTGTGGACCATAGCACTGCTTTTCAGTCCAAAGGTAAGGACAGAGGCTAAGCCTGTGACGTGAGACCTACTTTAAGGTTTGGTACAGCCTTCTTCTCACCTGGGGATATTGAAAACACTTATATTTCCTGTCTCTAAGCTGTGGAGTCTTCAAGGGAGGTAAAATGCCTGAATGATTGTGAAAAACGCAAATCATGCAGATACTACATCATGTAGAAAGATTCAAGAGGCAGAGGCAGTCTCATCATTAGCTGCATGGCAGAGCCCTGTCAGTGTGTTTCTAATGTGTGATCCCAGCAAAATTTGATGTAAACAGCAAATTACCATCAGTCTGGGCAGGACTAGAAGATTCCTCAAGATGTCTTTAAACCTGTCACCCTGCGTCATGCAGAAATAAGGTTCCCTAACTCATTCCTGCTAGATGTTTGTCAATATTAGAATGGGTTAGACAGCAGTGGAAATTCCAGCCTCTCTAGGCAAGCTGTTTACATAATCATCTCCATGTTGAAGAAACACAACAAGACAACCTGCTGATGCTCTGTTTAAGCCAAACGAAATGATTAGAAATATATTGACCTATTTGCTTGCAGAAGTACAGACAAACAGACTGCTGTGTGGATATGCTGCATCCCGAGCGGCTTGGGAGGACTTCCCAAGTTTAGGATTCCTTTGAAGAAAGCCCTGAGGGACAGCTTGCATCAGTTCAGTTACAGATGCAGTGCTGACAGTTGTGTTCTCCAGTGACAGAAGGGCCAACCATGGTGCTGTCCATCTATGACTGGTCTACCTTGTCTTAGGCTGGAGACTGATATCCTTGCCCTTCAAAGCCTGGGTGCTTTGTTTCTTCAAAAAGACATTTTATGAAGGCATTTAAATAAAAAGTTTATTGAGCAAGTTTGCTGTAGGAACATGCACGCTGATCCTTAAGATTACCAAAATTGAAAGATTTGAGACAAATTCTGTAGTGATTTTGACCCTGGCATGAATCCCTTGCCTCCCTCTGTGAACTGATAAAATTACTGCACAAACTAATGATTACCTTACAGCGTTACCCAAATGGTTGGCATTTCAGCACTGTGGAAGAGTTTCCAGTTCAGGCTGTCACTTGTGCTTATACAGTGTGTTCAGCACTTAAACCAAAGGCATCAAACATTGAAGTTGCAAAACCCTGTGGGTTTATGCTGTGACCAATTTCCCAGAACAGCAAATCATTCCCCATGCTGCTCAAGGGAGGGTACACTGTGTCACTGAGTACAGTTGTTTCCATAGCAAAAATGAAGCTTTAGAATTAAGCTCAGAAACAGATTTTCCAAGCTGATTACAAACATGCACTCATTCCACGATAAAAGTCATGAGAGATGTTGTTTCTGGCTGAGATGCCGAAAATAGTTCCTGTAACTCAGCCAGGCATGGGTGCAGAAGTGGCAGCTCTGTAATGCTGCACATCAACACAATACAACTCAAGTGAGGATCTTTAAAACCACACACCGTGGAGTTTGGCCAGGCTGCATCTCTCTCCCTGCCCTGAAGAGAACAGCCCCTAAGCCCTTTTGCAATTACTATCGCTGGGACCTTTGTTCTGTCTTGCCTCCGACAGCACATTGCCCCTTGATGCTGGAGGTAACACAGGGTTATTGGTTTAATGATGACTGTTTGGGAAGAAAGCCATCTTCTAAATTAACATCGCAGTTGCTTGCAGGAAGTCTTCCAGCACAGAGCAGGTCTGTTCCCATAAAATGAACATGCTGTGCCCACAAACAATAAAATTTCAAGTTAGGACTGGGTTGTGTAGACCGTTAGGAATAAATGCATGAACATGTTGCTGTTCTGCTTACTAGTATTTTTGCTGCTTCATGTGGTTTGTAAAAATGGATTTTAAGACCCTTTTCCCTAACACCAGGCTGCAGCAGCTCTGGAGCCAACATTGCTGGTCTGGGGTAGGCAGGCGTACCCCAGAGGGTGTTGCTGGAGGTGCTCTGGCAGAGCTGAGGTGGGAGAAGGTCTGAGTGCTGTGGCTGTTGCCAGCACCCCATGGAGGGTCCGCTCTTCTGGGGAAGCCAGATTTACCTTGCTCCTCCTGAGGTGTCTGTGGGAGATGCCATAAAAGAAAGAGTGTGCCCTTAACCATAAAATAAAGGGAATACTGTTGAATGAAACGTGATGTTTCTGAAAGATGAAGATGTGATAATACGAGGAAATGCAGAATGAGTGGGAAACAAAGGGAATAAATGGTCCTAAGAGGAGGTTGTGCCCCCACCTCTGGCATGAAATTTCAGAAGTTTTAGAAAGATAGTGTAAAATCTGGAAAGCAAGTTACAGGTATTCCTGCCTGGAGCCAAGTTCAAATTCTCAGGACACCATATGACTTTGCCTTTTTCTTTTTTTTCTCTTTTATTTCTTGACATCTATCCCCTCTGCCTCTCAGAGCAGGGCCTTAGGGTGCCTGTGCAGCTGGCTGCTGACACGCTGTCCTTCCCCTCCTGCTCCCGTGCAAGTATCCCTCATAAGCTCATCTTGGCACCGATCCCAGCAGGGCCCCGCCCGGAGCTGCACCCCTGCCCCGCTGCGTGCTCGGCAGCGCCCTGCAGGGGAACCCCGGCACTCTCAAGGGCCAGAGTCTCATCTGGGAGCTGCAGCTTCCCCCCGTGAAGGGATTGTCCCTCCTCTGGCTGGCGGACGATACCCGGGTGGGGTAGAGCTCTGCCAGCACAGCAGGGCTTGAAGCTCTCTCCCAGCTCCCAGCCTCCCACTCCAGGGCTGCTGCATGGAAGTGCTGGGGCAGGCAGGGTTCTGTCTTCTTCAGCTCACACAGCCGGGGGGAACCGCATTCGTCCTGCAGTTCTCCAAGGAAAGGGTTGCCATAACATCCTTGAATTGCAATTTCCATTGGCATCCCCATGCCTCCTGCCATTTTGTGTCTCAAGAACCTGCCATATCATTGTTGGGAACTGGGTTGTGTGTTCCTAACCCTGTTCAAAGAGGATGCAGAGAACACCTGATGATTGTTACAGCCTCTTCTGCAGTGATTGCTTCTCTTCTACCCTTCTTATTTTTCTCTGCCCTGGGTTAAACCTCTTCCTTCAGCCTTTCTTTCTTGTTTGGGTGTGGTTTTTAACTCCTGTTTCTCTCCTCTCAATCCTGTCAATTTACCAAATTTGATAAAAGTAGTGGTGTCTGTAATGGGATGTGGGACGAGGGCTGAGGCCTCCCAGTGTAGAGCCCTGACCCTGAAGATGGACACACAGCCAGAAGGAGCTTCCCCAGGAACAACAGTGTCACACAATGTCTGGTTTGCCCAGCCCTACATCTGGCCACGACTTCCAGGTGCCCTCCACAGAAAGGGAATTCAGAGGCCATTTTGGTCTGGTGGCTGGTCAGGGCAGTGGCAGGATGTTGCACAGGGGCAGGTGACTCTGCTGCCCTCGTTTGCTGTTTGGCTTCTCTGAGGTCCAGGGGATACGTCTGAAGGTGGTGGTTGGTCTCCAAGCCCTCCAGGCTACTACCTATCATGAGAGTTTTGTTGTGGAGTTCTTCCCACACTGTAGCTGCAAGAATGTCCTATGGATGTAAAATTCTCACATGTGGAGACTCTGAGTATGTACCCAGGTCTGTAGGGCTGTAATGCACAACAGAGCTGGAAACCAGGTGCCTTTCAGGGCCTCAGGTTTTAAGCTATCGAAATAGTGAAATGTGCTTAACAAAAGGCAGAGGCCAGCTGGGTTGTAAATTGCTCACTGTCAGTATCAGTTTGTGTATTTGAGACCTAAGAAAATGCCAGCATGATCTGACCCAGGAGAATGAGATAGGTTTCTAGCTGTCTTTGTACTAAAATCTAGTTAAGTAAATTGGCTTTAAAATTGAGTGTGTGTGCGGTGGCGCTGTCCTTGCGAGTCAGCGCTCGTGTGGATGAATAAGAGTACTTGGGAATGTTCCTCAAACCTTCAGAGCTATTTATGGCTGAGCACATGTTCCTCTCACGGCAGATTTCAGCCTTCACCCAGAGCAGGGGTGTTTGCCCCAGGTGCTGCTGATCTGAAAGCCCAGTGATTCAGTGTTATGTCTGCAAGAGACGTCAGCTCCAGGAGTCCACACAGACATTGCACAAAGGAGCTTTAGCATGTCCTCTCTCAGGGACTTCCTCTTCCTTCAGTTTAGGACCAGTAAAGCTGACAGGCTGCAGTTTTGAACTACAACTCTGCAGAAGAGATCTTAATTAAATCATTTTTCTGAAGTAATTAAAAGTCTGTAAAATAATCATGTAGACAGCAGCTACACCATGGTTTGAAACCTGCCTTTCTCCTCCATGCCAGGAAGTCAAGTGAATCTTGGCCACATCTATCCCAGAACAACAGGTGTGCTCCCAGCCAGGGTATTTCCAAAGGAGTTGCCCCTCAGAAGAATTATACCCACTGTGAAAGGTAATTTCAGAGGAAGGCAGGAAGGGTTACTGCCCTATGTACAGGTCCTTGTGCCTGTGGAGCTTTGTTTATGTTTGTTCTTGCTGATCATCCTTAGCAACATCTTTAATTCTGAATATATTTGTTTAATTAAATGCTTTTAACATTCTTTTCAGGGCTTCTAATTGCTGAGTGCCCCAGAGGAGCTCGCAGCAGACAGTATGGGTTGTGAAACACTGAACAGCCTGCTTGGGGCTCTGAGGGCCCAGAAATGAGCATTTTGGCTTTACATTCTGCTGCGCTCTCCTCACCAAACTGAGAAGGGGCTGGTAATGGAGGAGACCTGAGAGATGTAGCACCACTGTGGTTTTGTTAGGCAGCAATCAGTGCTCCTGACAGCCTGAAGGGCTGCTGCTATTATTAGCAAAATGGTGGTAGTGTGATTAGCTCTATGCAAGACTTGAGTTCAAAGAAGCTTAAAGGATGAACCGACAGATGCAAACTGGACTAGGCACTGGATATTACAGAACTATGTCAGTCCTGTGTGATGTGGAAAGAAGTGTGTAGATGCTGGTTCTCCACTTGTTATCCTGCCAGCCACAGCATTTCCAGTGCTTAACAGCTAACAGGCCTCAGTGTGAGCTGCTGCTCCTCAGTATCTGAGAGTGGAGCAGGTGCCTGAGATGGATTTCCCGTGCTGTGATGTGTAGTGGGGCTGGGCTGTTTACAAGGACTTGGGTTAAAAATGCCCTGAGCCCCAAGATCATTGGCCCTCAGCAGCCCCACTGCCTGCAGGGGTGTCTCTGTTCCTGTCAGTAACTGTGAATAACACATTTTGGGGAAGAAAAACAACTCTAAACACTCATTTTAGTACAAAAGTATTTCGCTGCGATGCTATTTAGGAGGTTTACTGCTGTGAAATGCCTTCCTACAAGATATTGGGGATGATATGAGTTTTCCTAGTCTCAAGAGGATGCAAAGGAAGTTCATGGGAAAGAACTCCAGGGAAGATTAGCAAATACGTGGAAACTACCTCTGCTGTGGCATGGCCCTGGCTTTTGCCCTGATTTTCCTATGATCTGCAGCACCTCCTTTGACTGCTGTCAGGAAGGGAGGTTCTCCCACAAAATGCCCTGGTGGAGAGCATCCTCCTATCAGGAGGCACCACAACGGCAATGTGCTCACACTGCAGAGCACACAGGATGGCTGCCAGCCTCGGGCATGGCTTCAATTCTTCCATCATGACACCTTTATTACAGGCTACTTGCAATAACTTTCTGTGACAGAAAAGCTAAATTCCCTGTCCTTCTCTGTCTTGTTTTTGTCCATCCTTTAGAGCACATACTTATTTTGCTTTTTCCAGACCAGCCAGCAGTGTCGTCTGATCACGCAGGCACCATCTGCTCAGAGGGGAGAAGTTTTACTCCTTGGTGTAACCCACAGCCTTTGAGAGATACCTCTTGGATTGTGTCACACAAGCAGACCCAAACAATGGTATGTGCTCCCTGTTTGGGGGCTCCTGCCTGGCAGGACCCCTCTCCTCCCTGCTGCTTTGCAGGATCCTCCATCATTTGCTGGTTCCTGAGTGATCTGAGCTTCTATGGCCTTCCAGGACTGGCTCCAGCATGGGCTCCTGTGCAGGAGACAAGGATGGCACTTCAGGCACTGTTGGCAGAGGATATTTGAGTCCTACCCCTGCTCACAGAGGGGGAGAAGGGACTGCCAGATAGCCCCATCCTCGCTGATTTGTACTAAAGACAGTCATGTGCCTCTGGTCTGACATATGGAGAGGAAGGTATGGATGGCTGGTGCCTGGCTTTTGCTGATTTTGTGTCTCTCCAGAGCACTGTCCACAAAAGGACCCAGATGGCATTCCTCCACTTCCACTTGCATGTTGGGGATTGCTGACGGGGTGTGCTGATTTTGGGGCAAAATGAGTCAACTGTTTTGGAGCTCTTTGGAGCTGACTTAAAAATGCAAAGGTTTTTTCAGACTGAGCAGTCACTCTTACTGTCTCCTGGAGCAGTCACAACGTTTGGAGATGCGGCTCTTGTTTCTTTCTATGAGGTTTTGCACAAAGGCAGTGCCTAAGTGGCTGTCAAAGGCCAGGGGGATGGAAATTTCCTGTTTCTAATGTTGCAGGGTTGAAGTGAGGCACAACTTGTGAGATTAATGCAATGATTATGAGGAGTTTGGAACTGGTCCTAACACATCACAGAAAGCAAAGAAATCCTGCAGTTCAATGTGCTGACTGTTCACTGGGCTGTTCTGCCTCTTCACCACTCACTTCCTGAACCTCTGTCGTACAAAGCAGATGGTTAAATGAGCTCCAGTGAAACAATCCTCTAAAAAACCTGGGTTGCTTCTCCGAGCTTCATCACTAACTGGGGTAGAGCTGAACTGTTCCTGCCCTAACCCCTCTTAAAGGACGTTTTTCTTTTACCAAGATGTTTGTTCTGAATTCCTTTGGCTTCACATTCAAAATTAATTGAAACTTGTTTTTTTCCAGATGCCTCTTTTGAAAACTGCACACTTGAGCCATTGTGCATGGCAGGTCTGATTTCAACCTGCTAAAAGTTTGACAACAATATCTGCAGTCTTTATTTTCTCTTCCCTGAGGGTTGGGTTTTGTTTTGGTTTCTTCTCTTTTGCTGCCAATTTGGAACAGGAAAAATTCTGGCTAAATCCTTCCTGCCTGATAAAATCTAGTGTAAAACTTCTACTCATCTGAAGGAACCATTTTACTGCATTGCCCTATTAGTATGTGGGGACAATTTTCTTCCTGAAAGGATGTTACTGTACGTTTATGCTAACTTTATCAGAAAAAAACCCCAGTCTCTAAAATTCAGGGCCATTTTGGAGAAGCTGCCATCCTTCATTAACTAATTTGCTGTTTTATTGAAACCACAGAATTCTGGGGAACATTTCTGTGCCAGGACTTCTCAATGGGCTGGTTGTGCTCAGGTAAGTGCTCAGTGCTGCAAGGGTTGCACAACTCAGTCCTTCAGCTTCTGTAAGTATCTTTTTACAAGCTCTAGGATCAGGATTTGTACCTGCAATATTTTTACTTTGGTTCAGTTCTCTTTAGTAGTAAAGCACTATGCATGGGATGTTTATTGGGCAAACACCATGGCTTCAAACTCCTGCAAGTGAAACTGCCTTTATTTTATTGGTTTTCACTGTTCCAGGCATAGCAAGGGAAAATACAAACACTGTATAAAATGTGGATCTTCAGATGCCATTTGGGGATAAATATTTACAAAGACATGAATTACAAGTAAAGAAACATGCTCGTGGCTGAAAAGGAAGTCCAATCTTTATGTTGTCCCCTTGTCTTTGCCGATCTGGCTCAGCCAGGGAAACAGCAGTGAGCGCCTGGCTGGTCAGCCCTGCCCTGGCATCCGAATCCAGAACTACACAGGGAGCTGAGAAGGGAGGTCACTCCTTTGCTCTGCTCCGTGTGTTTTGCTGAGGAGGAGAGCCAGATGGTGGTATTCATTCTGGTGGCACAGAGCAGTGGACACCAGCCTGCTGGGAAAAGATCCAAGACCATCAATTCATTTTCATTTACCCTGAATGGTGAGCGTATCGATTTAATCCAAGACCTAGAATTGACAATGCCATATCCACGGTTGCTAATATATAGCTTTGCTTTTCTTGTGACTTAGAGCATCTGGGAAGTAGCTTTAAAAGAACAGCTTGCATGTCTTCTATGAGGAGTTAACTGGTGAAAGTTCCTGGAGAGAAGGTGGCTCTGGCACAGCCCTCATTAGGCTGGAGGAATCCTGGGCAGATGGGGACTACCTTGGTTGTGGTCAGCTTACAAATTTCTTTAATTTGCTGAAGGAATCAGACCTGACAGGGCTATAAGACTTCATAAAAAACTTTAATTTTCTTTTTCCCTCTTCTTACATAGATCCTCAGGCAAAGAAGACACAAAGTTTTAATTCAAAACCCCACATCCTACAGTTGATCTCCTAGGTGTCCCACATTTAACAGAGGTTGATTTGGTTTCTGTGTTTTAAGAAAATACATGGATATCTCTGACCTTTTCACTTGAGCTGAACTTACATGATAAGGCAGGGTATGATCACAGCACAGTTCCAGTGCTGCTGCCTTTTACTGGTTTGACCAGCAGTGGCATGGATGTCAGCAAAGGGTCTTGAGACTTTCTACTTCAAATGTCTATAAAAACACCTCTCCTACTGTTGCTGGCACAGCCCTGACTGTGCACACAGGAACTCCACCTTCACTGGCTAGTAGGTGGCTCTGATTTCCCATGCTTCTGTTGCCAAGGAATTTTGCAAATTTTTTTGTGTTACTTGGATGGAAAGTGATATTTTGGTGGTTTTTTCTGTTATTGATGCTTTTGCTCTCCTTCCCCTGGTATATATCTTGGAGGGTTTATACATCTTAATGAAATTATGCAAAGGGAGGTGGTGCCCAGAGGAAAGGAGAAAGTGGAAAAAATCATGTAAGCTTCCAGAAATAACACAGAAACCATTTTTTTCCCCCTGCAACACTGAAAGCGTGTTCTAGATGAGTAAATTAAAAGCGTTTGTAAGTAATACACTTCAAAGTGTATGGGTGGCTGCTAGGAATGCCCACTGGAAGAGAATTCCACCTCTAGAAGCACTGCCACCAGAGAATTTTGCTGAAACAGCCAGGGGTTTTCCAGGGGACAGATGCTGGGATGGCCCCTTTCAAATGCCATCTGGTGAATCACACTTTTCTGAGGTGGTTGTGGAGCAGTCTTTGGCTCTGCATACAAATTCCACTGAACAAGTGCAATGCAGGAAATATTCCTTGAACGTAATACAAGGATAAAGCTACAGCCAGTCTAGCCTGAATCAGTTCCTGGGGCAGCCAACTCCCACATGGACTCTGACCCACATGGAGCCTGAACTGGCCTTTGCTTGTGGGTGTGAGCTGAGCAACCAGAGTGCTTGGGGCCACTGTGAGGCTCTGCCCATGGTATAAACATTTCCAAAGCCTGGTATTTTGTGTGCAGGAATGCTGCAGGAGGCAAGGCAAGCCCATTGCTTCATGGAGCACTAATCCTGGTGGTCTGGGTCTCTGGGCCTAATATTATGTTAGATGTATATGTTTGCATTGGGTTATTGCCTCTTATAGAAAAATACATAGGCAGATATCCCTCACATTGTAGCTCTCTGTTAGTTTGCCTGTAGTTGCTGGAGTCATAAGTGAAGGGAGAAAGAAAAAGGAAGAGAGGTGTTATCTCAGCCACTGGATGAAAGAATGAGATTTTTAAAAGCCCTCAGAAAGGGGGAAGTTGTGCACCTGTGCAGAAAGAAATATGTTGTGCATCCACATTAAGATGTATAGTTGTGGTTAGATGAGATTATCTGCACTTAAAGTGTTTCTGGGTTGGGACCACAGATGATGAAGCTCACTGGAACCATGTGCCCAACAAATATATGACCCTGGAGCACAGAGTTGAGTGAAATCCATATTTCACAAGGATTTTAGAGACACAGCCAGCACTGTTTTCAAAGTGCTCTCAAATATTGTGGAGGAAATGTTGACAGATACTGTAATACTCATACTGATGAATATGCTCAGGCTCTGTAGAGCATCTCTACATTCATGCCAGGACTTGAGACCCAAAGTAACAAGTGCAGTGCAAGAGGAGGAGGAAGGAAAAGTTGCTAATGAGCAGATGCTTTCTATCGGTTTCTGGATGAGGTGCTTTGGCCTCAGTAGAAGAAGCTGTCTCCTGGCAGGCAGAGCTGTGCTGCAGAGTGGAGCAGGCAGAGTTACCAGGGCACAAAAGAGAAGTTTCTCTCCCAGGGAAGAGCTGGGGGGATGTGAGACCTCCATCAATGCCAAGGTGCTCATATCCATGACACCCTGAGACCGCTGCCCTGGCTGCTGACACGTGGAGGGTGGCACAGCAGCCACCTTTTGCAGTGAATAAACCTATCCTGTCTCCAGACCAAGGCTCCAAAGTGAGTTTACCAGCACAATTATTGAGCTAACAGTGTGTAATCATCAGATGTTTCACAGAAACCACAATACTTGTATGTGAGGCTCCTCATTGCAGATTAATTCAAAGCAAAACAAATGGGAAGCACAGAGAATCATTATTTCCAGCATTAAATTTTCATTTTCAGCATTAAATTTTCATTTTCATTTCAAAAATTTGATTCAGAAACATGTGCAGCATATGTAAGTTTTATGAGCCTTGAACAGTAAAGGGTTTGCTGATACTTCTGTCATCCTTGAAGTGCATGGGAAGTAAGCACGAATGCAGTGTGACAAGCTGTGGCTGTTTTCTTCTCTTACACTTTTTAAAGGGTTTTGCATATGTACCTTATTTTCATAAAACTATGCAGCAGTTCCCTATAAAATGTCAGTAACCTGGAAATAAACTGTTACATGAAAGTTTGACTGTACACATTGTATCATAAACCCAGTAAAAACACAGGGCAATTTTCCCTTCCTACACTATGGGAAAAATCCTTCTAGGTCCTTCAGTAATACTCACCAACATAACACAGTTTAAGGGAAAAAATGCTGAGCACTCGCATAGCATGATGTATTGGGCCATGTGGAAATTGTTCCTGTCATGAACTTCTTTGGAAACAGAGAAAAGAAAAAAAGTGAAATGTTATGTCAAATCATATGCTGACATTCTGGTGATTCTATCACAAGTCTTGTAACAGTGTTTGCTGTACACCTCTGCAGTCTGAGTCAAGAGAGCATGAAAACTTGAGCTTTAAGTAACAATAAAAACTATAAATTAAAACAAAGAAAAAATACTGCTCAGTCACACTGAAAAGTGCAAGAATAAAACTCAAGAGCAGAGGCTCAGAAAGTGGCCTGCAAGTGTAAGTATATATACACACTCAAGATTTTTTTTTGTTTCCCCCCCTCTTTTTTTAATGTATTTTTAAAGTCTCTGTGACTTCGTAGCAGTTTTGAGGAAGGTAGCACAGGCACATGGGCAGTCTTGTACCTCTGTGAACAGTTCTTGCAGGAAACCCACATCCAAGCCAATGGCAGCATGAAAGAAAAAGAACTGGGTTTGTGCTCTTTCTGATACAGAATTACCTATACAGAAGAGTTGAAAAATACTGGCATTGAATACGCCAGTTTGTGTTAGTTTATTGTCTTGTTTGACTTTTTTCTTTTTAAGGAGAGATTTAGGAAGGAGTATGGCACAGGCAACTATAACAGGGGAGCAAATGGGCTCGTAATAAGCAGCTGAAAGAAGTGCTCCAGGACATAAGGAGCTGGCTGAGGGGGAAAGAGCAATGACAGCTCCAGTTCTGTCCCTGCTTAGGGCACCTTGCAGCTCTGACTCTCCCAGTGTGGAGGCTATAGGGCAAACAGCCCAACCAGAATCACACACACCTCTTGCAGCACTTTTCTGCATGATTAGATCATAACTAGAGCTGGCCTCCAAGGAGTGCAAAGTAAATGCAAGTTGTAGATATAAAAAGCCATAAGCATAATTGCTTATTTTTTTATATTTGTGTTCAAGAAAAGTAAAGCACTTCACTGATAATTTGACAATTACTACAAAGATGTTCTGCAAGGATCCTTTCTCCTCTAGGGCTGTGTCATAATGAAGCTGATACCCTCTCTCTATTCCCAACTAACCAGCTGTTGTCAATCCTGCCTAAAACCAAACCAAAACCCGAAATGGGGAATTTTGTTTCCCTCACTCCAGTGTTCTACTGTGGTCCAGAAGTTACAACAATGACTATGTCTGGCAAGTACCCACTGCTGCTGGTGGGATGCTGATGAAGCTCCAGCAGGTCTGTGCTACAGCACATTTGAAGACTTCTAGTCTTTCCTCTAAAGGAGCTACATAAAGGAGTTTGTTAAGTTTGTTTGATTTTTAATCCATATTCTAGGTGGTTTTTTTCCCTGGAGGAAAGGATAATATGATTTGTTTCTGTATTAGGATGTTTCCATTCCCTCCTCCTGAATTTTAGGGCATTTTTTATGCTTGTGTTCTCAATATATACATACAGAGACCATATTTGAGATTTGGAAATCCCATATTATGACTCTGACTTATGCTGTGATGACAGACATAAGAGCCCTGAAATCAGTGTGGCTCTGGATGGTTACCATGGTTCTTCTGTGAAGCTGGGATGGAAGGATCTGCTTCTATGTTAATGTCTAAGAAGAAACAAAGGGGATTAGATATCATGTTCTAGAAAGAATCAATGTAATTTTCATGTTCCTGCCCTACTCCCCATCATCCTAAAATGCAAAGAAGGCTACTTCCTGAAAATATCAAGTGTCAGTGGACATCCATGTTAAATATTTTTTTATATATATATATATACACACACATACATACATATATATATACACATAAATATATATATACACACACACACATATGTATATATGTATATATATATCCCTGCTGTGAACACTGATTTAATGGCACTGGAGAGATGTGCTGTTGGAGAGATGTACTCCTGTAGGTTTAAACATTATGTCATTCACACTTGTTCTGAACAGGGTGATAGACAGAGAGCTTTCATCAAAGGGCAGAAGAACCCTCTCCCTTATTTTCAGTGAGATGTAAATCAACTCCACTGCAATTAAGCTGTGTTAGTGTTAGGCCTCCACAATTGTTGATACCTGGTTGCTAACCACTGTTAGCAGCAATTGATAGTTATTTTACAGAATTTCTTCAGGTTTTAGACAATGCTTTAAAAGAAAGGGTAGAGGAAAACACAGCACTTGGGAAGAGGAGGAGAGGGTGTGGATAGTCACAGTACTGAACTGCAGAAGTACTGTATTTCACAGTAACCGTGCTGCTGTTTGTTCTTGGAAAAAAATCACTTATTGTTCTCTTATCCCTGTACTGCTCTGAAGGATAAAAAAAAAAAAAAAAAAAAAAGCCTGAGAAAACTGAAGGAAGCAGTAGAACATGAGAACATGAATACAAGAGCAGAATGTGATTGCACAGGGAGATTCTACACTGAACTGAAACATTCCTGTTTTGATCATTGAGAACAAATCAAATACAATGTTGGTCTGTTCCCCCTCTCTTCTTATGTCTCCATTTTGTTTTACTTTGCTTAGCTTAGATTTTTTTCTTTTTTGGAGTCCTGCAGGGAGAAAAGAAGGAGCCTTTGTTTTAACAAGTCTGAAACCAACAGTGGCCCATTGATCATAATTAAGTCTAAAATAATACGCTTTTGCTGACCTGTTTGTATTGAATCCAAAAAATTGTATGTTATACCTGCTGTAGTCTTGATCTGCCCCCAGATCCAGTTTCTTCTCCTTGAGCTTCTGGTTCTGAGACAGTGAGCCCAAATAAACCTGTGTATTTTCAGGGCTATACTTCCTTTTCTGTATAAAACCAAATTTTTCATAATCAGATGTTCTCTTTGTCACATACCCTCATTTCTTTGACAGATGCCTGTCCCCATAACAACTACCTCTGTTGTCAACTTCTTCAGACCATGAAAGGCCACACAGGACAGCAGTAGTTTTCACAGGAACACTGGGGAGTTGCATACAAATTTTAAATAATCTTGATATGATGTGCATGGGCCCAATTCAGAGCTTCCTGAAGTCCATATGAAACTGCTGATTTCAACAATCACTCATCTCTTCAGGGGCTGCTTCTGACCTTTTGAATTCAGATTTTTAACATGACAAACCATAGAGGCTTAACCCCATGACTCTTGGTAGTCTAGGATACACTAATGAGTAAATTCGCTGATGATTAGTCACAGAACAGATGGGCTTTAGGAGAATAGTGGAGAGATTCACAAAAAAAAAGTATTTTGGCATAATTTTCCCATGAATGAGGAGTGTTAGGTGCCTTGGACTTGCTTCTGCCCATTCTCAGTCTGGGTCTTTAGAGAGACCTATAACATGCATACAGGCAGCATGCATAGCCCGATCCTGCTTCTAAGGATGCATGCATGGGGAAAAAACCTTCAAGGGTCTCCCAGCACTCGTCTCCCAGACTGCACATGGGACTCACCAAGCCGGCTGGCTTGGGGGTCATTATCAGATCATATACATGGACACAGAACAGAGAACACAATCAATCACATGAAAAGTAGATAAATACAGAATTTGAAAACAACATCGGACAGACAGTGGCAATTAGCCACGGGGCTCAGTCACACAAACATACTGACCAGCAGCCTGCTTCCCTGCAAATAGTCCTTTATATTCCCCTTTATATTCCAATATACCTCAATGTACCTTTTTAGTTCTTCCCTGCTCTGCCATTGGTTGTCCATTCCTTGTCTGTGGCCTTTTGCCTAAACATCTCATAATAATGCTTATCATTTTAACAATCTCCTGTTCTGAGTTTCCCTCTCAGACACTTCAGTAGAAATCCTGCAGGACTCCTCTGTCTCCTTTATGGACACTGGCTTTTCATAGCGTGATTTTCCGTACAGTTGCATAGCCAACCAGAGATTTTCAGTTGTTGAGTCTCTCAACAGGTTTTGTGCCAGGGAAACAGCTAAAACGTTCACCTTTGATAGACTTAGGGGCAATTGGTTCAGATGAATCAGATTTCCTCAATTTTTGTGTTTATTTTGAATAACGATTAGCTGGACTGAGCAAAAATCTATCTATTCCACATAGCTTTTTCCCTTCAGAGCTTTAGGGAGTTGGAATGCTGTTCACAAGTGCCTGTTCACAAACACGAGTCTGCGGATCAGGCTGTGCAGTGCTGGACCATTACTGCACAAAAGGCTCAGAAAAGAGGCTGCTGTGTTACAAACACGAGATGTACAGCCCTGGACATTCAGGAAAACGTCTACTCTATGAATCACGATCAGCGCAAGAAACTTTGGTCTGCATGTGTAGAGGGATGAGGGCACAGACAGGTCTGTGTGAGGGGTATTTGCACCTTGGAGCCATCGCTCCGAGGTTGCGTTATCTTTGGATGAGAAGTCGGAGGTAAAGGCGAAGGCAGGGTTCCCTTGGCGGGGGATAGCCACGGTATCAGCACGTGTGGGCGCTGCCGCCGCCAGCGCTCTCCCGGCGCAGGGCACATGCACTCGCCTCTGCTGCCCTCCAGAGCCCGGCGAGCGCAACTGTGCCCGGCCAGGCTCAGGCTCGAGATTAACCTAACCGCGGAGTCTTCAGAACCTCGGTGAGGCAAATCATGCTTGCCTGCAATGGAGGTTTTACTACTTTGCGGATGACGAGAAACTGTTACAGCCACCCAAGACTGAAGGAAGCCCTGATTCCCCGGCAAAATCAAACCCCAGGAGTGAGTGGCTTTGCCCACTTATGCAGCCTGAAAGTTCACCCACAGCCTGTCCTCAGAGACATTTTTCCAGATCTTCTGTACCAGATCTGCTCATTACCATCCCATATGTTTTTTCTTATTTTCTTTTCCCCCCCTCTCTTTTTCTTTCCTTCAGGGTTGTATAAAACATCAAGAAACTCTAAGGAATGACATACTCCTCATGTGATCTTCACATAGGTTGTTGAGGATTTTTTGCATAATCACGTGTCTGGGCAAAGTCTGTTTCTTCAAACCTTTTGGCTGCATGGACAAGCACAGGGTTACCTTACAACTAACATCAAATGAAGTCTGTGTTTAACATCGGCCATTTTGAGTGTTTCAGTGCAGCCTGTTACAGACACAAAATACTTTGCCTAGGGACTGACTCATCATCGAGTCACTGAATCATATAATGTTAA
The DNA here is from genome assembly GCA_013390045.1 of Picathartes gymnocephalus. Classification (NCBI taxonomy): domain Eukaryota; kingdom Metazoa; phylum Chordata; class Aves; order Passeriformes; family Picathartidae; genus Picathartes; species Picathartes gymnocephalus. Next base: position 362,893 of record WEKY01030913.1, read on the forward strand.
GGGGTTGGAAGGGATCTCAAAGATCATCTAGTCCCAAAGCTATATCCCCACCAGGGGCAGGAACACCTCCCACTAGACCCACTAGAGGTTGCTCAAGGCCTTATCCAACCTGGCCTTGAAAACTGCCGGGGGTAGGGTGTCACCAAAGCTGGGCATCCACAGCTTCTCTGGACGACCTGTTCCAGTGTCTCGTAACCCATGCAGCAAAAAATTTCTTCCTTAGGTAAACTGGTGTTAGGTCCATCAAAGGAGGGCATCGTAGGGGGCATTTCTTAAACAAACAGTTTATTTTGCAAAGCCACTTGGTTTGCTAACACAGCAGTAGCACACACTGGGTCCACGGACAGGGCATCTCATACCCAGGGCTGTGCAGCTGCAGGGATGCCACCGAGGACTCAGTCCCGGCGGGCACTGCCTGACTCCAGGGGAGCGTATTCTCAGCCACTTCACCAGGGCCCGCTGGGCATGTGTGGGAGGGCGAAGGTGAGGATGTCTCGCCACTCCTCGTCCTGCAGCGGCTTCAAGCATGTCCAGGCCCGGCGCCAGGACACAAAATGGCGGCTGCCAGGGCTCAAAATGGCCGCCGCGCAGCCTCCCTCCTGACCCAGCCGAGCCAGACGCCGAGCGCGGCGCTTTGCGCGGCGGGCCCGGGCCCGCGCTCCCCGCAGGCCGGCCCGGTCACGTGACACG